>JAFEMH010002094.1:80000-377640 GCA_022495995.1 Adenophora triphylla var. japonica
TTTAAGGGAAGAACACATAGGGAATTTTGAACTTTTTGCTCCCTCCAACCCAAACCGTTTCACTAGGCTTTTTGCATACTTGCTTTGTGAAATGAATATTCCTTCATTTGATTGTTTCACCTACAAGCCTAGAAAGAATGTTAACTCACCAATCATGCTCATTTCAAATGTTGATGTCATAGCTTCTACAAACTCTTTTAAACACGTTTGAGAAGTAGAGCCATAGACTATGTCATCAACATAGATTTGAACAATGACTGTTTCTTTGCCATGCCTTAGGATAAATAAGGTCCTATCTGCTTCACCTCTTGTAAAACCATATTCAAGTAAAAAAGAGGTTAAGCGACCATACCATGCACGTGGAGCTTGTTTCAAGCCATATAAGGCTTTATCAAGTCTATATACATGGTTTGGTAGATGAGGATCTTCAAATCCTTTTGGTTGTTCAACAAAAATTTCTTCTTTTAAATAACCATTTAAAAAGGCAGCTTTAACATCCATTTGAAACAAGGTAATTTTTAGATAACAAGCTATAGCCAAGAGGAGTCTTATGGATTCTATTCTAGTAATGGGAGCAAAGGTCTCATCAAAGTCAACACCTTCAATTTGGGTGTAACCTTGAGCTACGAGACGAGCTTTGTTCCTTATAATATTTCCTTGCTCGTCAGATTTATTTTTGAAAATCCATTTTGTACCAATTACATTGGTGTTAATGGGACGTGGTACTAAACACCAAACTTCATTACGAGCAAATTGTTCAAGTTCCTCTTGCATGGTATGTATCCAAAAATTATCTTTTAAAGCTTCAGAAATATTTTTGGGTTCTAAGGAGGAAACAAAACAGGAATATTTTACCTTGTGGTATGTGGTGGACATGCACAAATACCTCACCATTTCACGATTACTAAAGGGTTCATTATTCCTTGTTCGTACCCCTTCACTTTCAAATAAATAATCCGAGATGAAGGATGATCTCTTCGATCCTAGTCGGTGGATCCCTTCTCGGATCCTCATGCACATGAGCATCTTCATCGACTGTTCATCTTTTTCGACTGGTCTTAGGTGATACCGGAGATGCTATCCCTTCAGTGGCAACACTCTGGTCAGCACCTGGGGTATCACTTACTTGATTTTGATCCTCCAGTTCTTCCAGCAATATTAATGGAGATTCCTGCACTCCATCACCTGCCTTGAGTGTTTTGCTCAACCCAAGAATTGCATCTAACTTGGAAGAACTCGTGTTGAGTTTCTTAAATGTGGCCTCGGCTAGAGTAAGCTTGGCCTTGACTTTGTCCATCTCCACATCCTTCTTAGTGAGTTGAACTTCCAATCTAGTCAAGCCATCAGTTAGGTCTTGAACCTCTTTGGACAGAGAAACCACCTTCTTGTTTTCTTTCTTTCATTCGTCCACCAATTCTTTACAAAGGTTCTTAAGACCAAAAATGAGTTCATCCTTGCTGATCTCCTTACTTTGTTCACCCTCTTGTGAATTACCTGCATCCATGTTAACAGAACCCACAAAACAAACATCATTTATCGAATTAAAATCTGTATACCTGTTGGATGATATCTCAGGTGCTATCCCACTTTGGACATCACATGAGGTATCACTGACAGAATCCAAGTCACAATTTGTGACCACCATTGCTGTTTGATCTGAATCTTCAGATTGATTGGTCTCCTCATCCTCATTGTCACTGAGTGAAACCCATAGGTTCTTTCCCATCTTCCTTAGAGTGTTAGCACATTCGTTTGAGTAATGACCCCATCCAGAGCATGCATGACATTGGATTGATTCAAGGTATTTTGGATCAGATCTAGATTGATCTGATGATGGGACCACCTTTCTGAGTAGATGGAAATGTCCTCTTAGGCATTGAATTGTACACCTTGGTTTGTTGCTCTTTAGCCTTCACCTGCACATTTTCTTTGTTAAACTTTCTTAACATAGAGTTATATTTCCTAGCAAGTAAGGCAACACTAGCATCTTCACCTAATTCCTCAAAAATTTTGTCCTCCTCATCAGCTGAAAAACTAGAGGATTGAACTTTTAAAGCAACACTCTTACCTTTAGAAGCTTCACTTTGCTCAGCAAGGTTTGACTCAAATTTTTTTAAAATGCTCATTAAGGAATTGATGTCCATAGTAGAAAGGTTGTGATCCTCTTCTATAGATGAAACCTTTATATTAAAACGCTCAGGGAGAGTTCTAATAGCCTTTGAAACCAATTGTTTATTTGTAAAAGGTTCACCCAAAAGTTGACATTCATTAGCAATATCAAACAATTTTTCAAAATACGAGAAAATGGTATCATTTTCACCCATTCTCAACCTTTCAAATTTGCTAGTAATACCTCTAAGTTTGTTTTCACGCACACTAGAATCACCTTCACAAAACCTTTGTAAAATATCCCAAGCTTCTTTAGCTATGGAACTATTTTGAACAAGTTTAAAAATGTGCCTGTCAACCCACTCAAAAATAGCATTAAGAGCTTTCTCATTATAGTTAGCTAGGGTGATCTCTTCATTAGTCCACTCGGTGTCAGGTTTAACCTGGATATCACCATCCTCATCAGGAGGTAAAAGTGGAAGAGAGTACCCATTAACTATAGATCGCCATGCTCGAAGATCAATTGATTTGATATGCGAGCGAAGACGAATCTTCCAATATGCATAATTCGAACCATCTAAAACAGGAAGACGTTTTTGGTTTGGATTTGCAGGATCAAAAGCCATGACACCTAGACCAAGCACTTAGTATCGTCAAGTGACCTGCTCTGATACCAATTGAAATTGTCACGGCCAGAATCACAAGTGATATCCAAGGTGATAACAGCACCAATGATAGCACTTGGGATAGCACACACACACTTCGAAAATAAAACAATTTTGTAAAAGAGATTGCAGCGGAATAATAACACCAAATTTTTTTTCTCAAGTTATATAAATATAACTTGAGAGTGCCTCTTAGGCAAGACTTTATAATCACTATAATGAATTTACAAAGCCGAAAATGTTCCCTATGGCTATAACAATATGAGCTCTATGGAACAAGAGATAAAGAACAAAATCCTATCCTAGCCTTCACACAACTTGATACCAATGTAATCAAGTGCGAAATTACAAGGGAGGAAGGATTAAAAGAACCAAACAAAGAACTCTATCTCTAAGCTTTCGAAGGTGTGTATGAAATGATTTTTCTTGGCACATCTTCAAATGAAACCTTTCAAGCTTATTTATAGTCTTCAAATTACTTGAAGGCTACTTAATAAACAGCCTTGGGGCTGTATTTGCACGTTGAGGGAGAGTGGGGAAGAGGTTGAGGTTGTTCCTTGATTTAAGCACCCACTTCCTCAAAAATAGCAACCGAGTTGATTTATCTCCAAGTCCAAGCTTCAACACCTTGTACTCCCAAGGTTTATCAACCTTGTACTCTTATTTAACTCAGCAACAACTCCTTGACCAAGTCTCCACGTATTTTAAATTGTTGTTGCCAAAGTTACGATTTTATGCATAAAATGTTATTTATGCATAAATCATTTCCTTCCAAATTCTACACGTGTCTAGTTCTTTCTTCGATCCTATTGCAGTCTGAAATATGAATATAAACCATAGACTATACAGATTATATTAGCACATTAGTCCATTAAATAATAAACAAGAAATATACAACTATATAAATTCCAGTACAGGAAATCATCTGCGATATCACCTGGAATTTGGGAAATCATCTACGATATCACCTGCAGTTTACACTAACACATACCGTAACCCCACGCAGTTGTTAGTGGTGTGTCCATGATACTGGTGGAAGGCGCAGTATTTGCTTTTATCAGCATTGACTACTGGATTCTTGGGTTTTGTGAGTACCCCGACCCAAACTCATGTTTTGGGTCCACATTTCCTTGATTTGTGGGCTCATGTACTTGCTAAAATGCAATTTGAGTCCAATTATCCAATTACCCACTCAACCCATTGGGCCTGCCATCCATTCGGCCCAACTGTGCCATAAAACTGTACGTTGTCGTCCGACACAGGATGACACAAAGGCGATTTAACTCCCTCTGTCGGACGACAAAAGACGTTCCATCAGCCTGCCTATAAATACAAGGCATGGCTGATCATTTTAGGGGACTGGCTGGGAGGATCTTAGTAAGGGGGAAACTCTGTCAAAATAGAGTCTCATCCTCTCTCTCTCTCATACACATACTCACCTCCCTCTTCATACATACACATACCCAAGCCAAGATCCAAAGAAAACCTTCCTTGTTGGTGTGTTGAAGGGGTAAGCACCATACTATTGGTGTCTTTACCTTGTGGACTACAATAGGTAGCCACTAAACCCTCTTCCTTTCTCTGATCAACTTTTGCATACATCTATATCATCTTGCATGCTTACTTGCTTTGATATTATGTGAAATATTTGGGATTTTGCATGATAAAGGTGGTGGAGAGGTGAATCTTCCATATTGACTTCTCCCCACCTCAGATCTAAACATTTGGTGACATTAGCACCATTAAAGTTTGAATCTTGGTTGATTTCCATTGAGTTAGGAGGTGATGGCTACATGAAAATGGCCATAGATATGTGATTCATCACATTTGGCCATTAAAGCCATGTGATCTTCCCATAATACTCACGTAACATTACTATTTCACTGCTTTTAGTTAATAAATATAGCTTAGCTTGCTTTGGGAACAAGGTGGGATCAATCTGACTGAAGGGCACTGAAACAGGCTGCTTATGTCGGACGACATAGGACTCTCAAGAGGTCCTGTGTCATACGACATAGAGTTCCCAGAAGGCTGTACAGCTTTTCTTGGACTTCAGATCCATCAAAATTAACCCCCCTTTTGTAACTCAAATCTTGTTCAAGTAACTTTGGCCCGTATATCGCTACTTTGGGATCCTAAGTTCCATTTGGGTGCAATAAATTGATGGAGGCGGTTTACCATATGACATAGACAACTTCGGATGCTCTATGTCATATGACATCCGTATCATTAAAAGTCAATCTTGACTTTGTTTGCTCTAATCAACCCCAAACTGAACTTAGACCCTAAATAGTGTCTTTTCTTATTTAAAATAATGTGGTTCCAATTCCAAAGCAGCCTTATTGTTGTAAGGGACAATCTGACCATGAGGCCTTATGTCGTCCGACATCCCTCTCTGAGGAAGACTTGTGTCGGACGACATCAGAGTCTTCTGAGCAGACTGTCTCATCCTTCTGCCTTGTAATACAAATCTTCATATGTAGAGGGTGTGGCCCCCTATCATGGCTCACAAGTTGTATCCAGTCTCTATACTATCAATGAAATTCCAAATTTGCATGCCTTGCTTGTTGACACATATTGCACACACATTTTGAATGATTATAACTGTCCAAAGTTGATCGAAAGTCTCGAAAGAGGCGTGTTGGGTGAACTCTCAAGTTCTTCCCAACACGTAACTGTAACAATGTTGTTCCATTTTTTCCGAAAGATTGGTATTTTTCTTTTCTTTGAAAATCAATCGAAAAAACACGGAGTCGCCACGCCATTTTTGTTTTAAGGGCCAAAACTTTGAAAAATACCCGGGATGAGAGATTTGGGTTCGGAGGTCACGTTACACGCCGGGAAGAACGTTAGTGTTCACCCGGAATGCCTCGTGAAACGAGTCTTTCAAGCATTAAAAACCATTTGTGTGTGTGTGTGTATTTTTTGGCCAAAATAAGTTCAAACTGAAAAGTAGAAATTGACGACTCTTTGTAAGACTTTGAAAAAATTCCATGATTTTTGGTGTGATTTTAGGGTTGAGTTTTGGTACTCAAAAGACCTTTTGAAGTTGAAAACCAATTCTGCCAGAATGAAAAGGGCAGTGGACACTTGATTTTAAAATGGGTTTAAGGGCTTTAAAACTTCAAAATCTGGGGAAAGTCCGAGAATGAAAGTTGTTCAAAACACTTTAAATAAGGTTTCTGTAAAAGAACTTTCCCATTTAGAGATTATTTGGTGGACCAAAATCTTCTGTAAATCTCAGATATGAAATCTGGATTTCCAGAGACTGAGGAATTGACTTTTAAAAGAAAATTTGAAAAAGGGAGTTTTACTAACGAAAAAAATAAAATAAAAATATGTTTGGAAATATCTGGATGTTGGATACAAAAAGTATTTTGTAGTCAACACCAAATTCCAAGTTTCTGTATGTCCAAAAAATTAGACCATGGACAGAGGTCTTAGAGAAAGGCTACTGGACAGCAACTTCCTCTTGAAGAAAAACATGATTTTAAAGGGGGTTTGGCATCCATACTTGTCCCCATCTCCTTAGGCTTTGATTAGTAGTCACGAGAAATTTTAGTGGTGATCTACTATATCAAGCCATCCTTAGGGTACATTAGGACTTAAGCATTTCATTTGCTTGGGAAGGGGAATTTTATCCTTTGAAATCAAGATTTGATGTATGAAAATGATTTTTAGGGTTTTGAAAATGTGTTTGCAAGTAAGTAAAAACACTTTGAAAGTAATGTTGATCCTTGTAGAGGATCATCCATGGAGATGAACTTCCATGGTGATCCTCTTGGATCTAAAGCAAGAAATGAATAAATTGCATCTTCAAAGTTTGAGATGCATGCATGGATGAGAGAGATTTAGGGTAGGGAGAGGGAGGTTATACCTATCTTCCCTTTTGTTTGTGTTTGTGTTTGTGTTTGAGTGGATTCAAGGCTTGAAAGTGTTTAGGGTTTGAATGTGTTTATGATTTGTGATTAGAGTTGGTCAAAGAGAAAACAAGTAGATAACACTTAAGTCCTTTATGTTTTCTCTCTAATCCTCCTCCTAAGGGGTGATTTAAGCTTGGGCTTGTGTATGTATGAGAGTTATTTGAGAGTGTTTGGAGTGAGTGGGGTTTAGGAAAGATTCAAGAGAAAATGGTGGCAATTCAAGGGAATTCCCACTGTTTTCTCCCTATTTTTTGCCAGAGTTTTGCTTTTGTGAGTGAATTGTGTTGTGTAAACTGAGAGAGGAGGGTTCAATTTATAGGCCACTGTGGGATGCAATAGGATCCGCGCGGATATGTCTAAGGCATGCACTGTTCATTAAATGCTGCTCCAGGCTTTGGACAGGAAGAATATTTTTCAAATTAAGCAACCATGCTGTTGACTGCAGCTTCCCATTTCGGGTTTTTACAATTCTTTTGCTTTTTTGAGATTCTTTTCTTGGTTTAACTTTAAATAGCAATGCCTAGTTTACCCTTGCTTTGTTGGAAAAGTTAGGAATGTTAGAAATGTTAGGAATGTTAGGACATTCGTTAATTTTCTAACGAAAATACTACCAACTCAAATTGGAGCACTTACAGTAGCCCCTCGGCGACGGTGCTTTCGAAGGAAGCGGGGTCGTCGATAAGAGTAAGGCTCCGCATTTGACCAATTGGTCGAGTGATCGAGTGGCTGAACCTAGCGATAGGCTACCTACGTATCCTTAAGAGGAATCAAGCCGGTCGTAGTTCGGGTCTTTCGGCTATCTTCAGACGAAGACCCTAGAGTGACTGTTTTAGGATGTCAACCTGGCGAGCGAGTTCTGCAGTCGATTGCTGGAAGAAACTCTGCTGGGGGTAGGAATGACCATTTTGGTCTGATGGCTAGAGTCGCATTTCCGCTCTGCTGGGGATAGAGTGACCATTTTGGTCTGGTGGCTAGAGTCATATATCCGCTCTGTTGGGGATAGGAATGGCCATTTTGGTCTGATGGCTGAACCTAATGGTAGGCTACCTACGTATCCTTAAAAGGAATCAAGCCAGTCATAGTTCGGGTCTTTTGCCTATCTTCAGACGTCGACCTTAGAGTGACTGTTTTACGGTGTCAACCTAAGATTTGACTATTTTTGGGAAGTCGTCCTATGATTTGACTATTTTTGGAAAGTCGCCCTAAGATTTGACTATTTTTGAGAAGTCGTCCTATGATTTGACTATTTTTGGGAAGTCGTCCTAAGAACTGACTATTTTTGGGAAGTCGCCCTATGATTTGACTATTTTTGGGAAGTCGCCCTGAGATTTGACTATTTTTGGGAAGTCACCCTAAGATCTGACTATTTTTGGGAAGTCGCCCTATGATTTGACTATTTTTGGGAAGTCGCCCTGAGATTTGACTATTTTTGGGAAGTCGCCCTGAGATTTGACTATTTTTGGGAAGTCGCCCTATGATTTGACTATTTTTGGGAAGTCGCCCTAAGATTTGACTATTTTTGGGAAGTCACCCTAAGATCTGACTATTTTTGGGAAGTCGCCCTGAGATTTGACTATTTTTGGGAAGTCGCCCTAAGATTTGACTATTTTTGGGAAGTCACCCTAAGATCTGACTATTTTTGGGAAGTCGCCCTATGATTTGACTATTTTTGGGAAGTCGCCCTGAGATTTGACTATTTTTGGGAAGTCTCCCTATGATTTGACTATTTTTTGGAAGTCGCCCTAGTAATGATTTCGGTTTGTCGAATTAGGGGATGATTGCGATTTATCACTTTCCTAGTGTTATGTGTGATAGCGTTTTAGGTGCCTCAAACCTTAATGATGGCGTCTTAGGTGCCTTGAACCTTGATGATGGCGTCTTAGGTGCCTCGAACCTTGATGATGGCGTCTTAGGTGCCTCAAACCTTGGTGATGGCATCTCAGGTGCCTCGAACCTTGGTGATGGCGTCTTAGGTGCCTCAAACCTTGATGATGGCGTCGTAGGTGCCTTGAACCTTGGTGATGGCGTCTTAGGTGCCTCGAACCTTGATGATGGTGTCTTAGGTGCCTCGAACCTTGATGATGGCATCTTAGGTGCCTCGAACCTTGGTGATGGCGTCTTAGGTGCCTCAAACCTTGATGATGGGTGAGTTGGAGGTGTCAACTTGTTTTGAAACGATTTCCTTCGATGTTCGTATCCTTTTGTTGGGGACAGACTTCGAGGGGATAAACAGTCTTTTGGTGGACTTCATTTGAAGGGATCGGTCTTACGCTTGCTACCGGAGATGAAAGAGACGGAATTCCGTTGGCTTTCGTCAGGGATGAACCTAAGTTGAGGTTTAGTTCCATTGTATGATCCTAAATTAGGACTCAGTTCAGGAGTATGAACCTAAATCGAGGTTGAGTGGAAACTATTTGAGGGCATTCTCACTGGGGAAGATTAGAGCTTATGATGATTATCGGGGAAAAGGGTGACCGTGTTGGTCAAGCGGCTGGACCTATGGTAGGCTACCTACGTATCCCGAGTGGGAATCAAGCCTGGACATAGTTCGAGATCGACTGGATAGTTAGGAACAGGTCTAGGATCCTGGGTCTTTTGATAATTCGGAGGCTGTCACCTTAAGGAGCTAAAGCTTCCGTCGCTATTTGCGGAGATAGAGATAGCTAAAGCTATGGGTAATCATGCAACATTTGTATGCATATTTTTGAGATATGTTGAGGGACTAACGTACCTTTGCTGTGCTTACCTGCAGGAGAGCAAGTCGCGGGGGCTCTGACCGATTGGCATTTGAAAACTTGGCGTCCCTGACCTACTAGCCTTTGAGAACTTGGTGTCTCTGATCAAATTGCATTTGAGAACTTGGCGTCCCTGACCCATTTGCATTTGAGAACCTGGCGTCTCTGACCGTATTGTATTTGAGAACTTGGCGTCCCTGACCGATTTGCGTTTGGGAACTTGGCGTCCCTGACCGATTTGCATTCGAGAACTTGGCATCCCTGACCGATTTGCATTTTGAGAACTTGGCGTCCCTGACCGATTTGCATTTGAGAACTTGGCGTCTCTGACCGAATTGTATTTGAGAACTTGGCGTCCCTGACCGATTTGCGTTTGAGAACTTGGCATCCCTGACCGATTTGCATTTGAGAACTTGGCGTTTCTGAATGAACTGTATTTGAGAACTTGGCTCCCTGGCCGATTGTAGACATTGGAGGTGGTCTTCATATGTTTGTGGATGTTGGGGGTTGTCTTTACGGACTTGATGCGTTGTAGATCTGGAGCCAAGGTGGTGTTGACCTAGTGTGTCTGAGGCCAAAATGGTGCAGGATTGAGGTGTCTGAATCAGGCTGATGTCAACTTTAGGTGTCCGAGCACAAGCTGATGTGGGCTTGAGGGGTTTGAACCAAGAGGGTGTTGACTTGAGGTATCAGTCATTTGGGTAGTTCCGTTGAAGTCATTGGAATTACGCTTCGGTGGAGACCATCCTTGCTGCGGAGAGGCTTCGGGTAGTGATGGAAAACTGGTCTTTCGTGCTTGAATTGCTACATTTGTTGGTAGAGGGACAAATGCAAATATGACATTGACGATGATGGATGCATGCATGGAACTAAAATGATTCGCGATCGCTTAGGTTTTTTTTTATTGATTCATGTTTTGCATGCTACATGAGCCCTGGGGAGATTTTTGTGGGGATGCATGTGGTGAGAGGTTTTGTATGTGTTGTGGACTGTTTGGGACAAGCTTTGAGCTGGTGGGGTGATATCCTTTGGCCGCGGACTGAATTGCATGTCATTGATGAGGTCTTGTTGTAGGTCAGCAGTATCATGCGGACCTCAATTTTGATCTTGGGATGAAGTTGGATTTGAACCCCGGGTCTCGATTGAAACTTCTTTTCAGTCTCGGACATTTGAAGCTGATGCTGACAGGCTCTAGCATCAAAGTATGTTGATATGAATGAACCCTCTTTCGCTTGGGTTAGTTGTGACTTGACATAAATTTGGAGAATGACTTGGCGAAATGCTGATATGAAGAGATTCCCAGTTCTCAACCTTTGATGATGCCGGGAGTTGCCATATACCAAGTTCTAAAGCTGAAACTCCAAGATAGTTGTTGAGGTGACTTGGCCTTTCTTCTGAAGATAGGTGTGACTTGATAAAGCCCCATTCCGTGGAAGAGACATGGCGAAAGCCACGGAATCTTTCTCTGAATGATTTGATGAAACCCCAGGTTCGACAAAGCGTCACTACAAAGGTCTAGTTACAGGTTTGACTGTAAAACTGACGTACTGATGAAGTACCGAGCCAAATCGATCAACGTGAGAGCCAAATCGATCAACGTGAGAGCCCTCAATGTGAAGTTGATGTGACCCCAGATTCATTGCAGCATTACGTCATGAAGTGAGAAACCCACCTTTGATAACAACTATGAAACTAGAACCCTCTCTTCGAAGAGTGTCTTCCATATGGGAACTGTTAGCCATAGTGGTACTTGGCTTGTTTATGGCTTCAATCATATTCACCCTACGTTTTTTTTAGGGAGTGGATTGTTGACTGTATTGGGTCCTTGGGGTACCCTTTTTCGATCAGTTCTCACACTGCCCTTTTTCAGGAACATACTAGTGGGGAGCACAGAGTTTAGTTGTGTCCAAAGGGACACCGGGATCCATGGGCTGATGGTTGTCTGGTCAAACCTTTCTTCACAAATCCCTGAAAGACGTCGCTCAGAGGCATTCCGAAATCTTCAAGCTTAAGTCTTCGCGACTTGGGCACATCACCTTTCCTTGGCACGAAAGGAGTGGCATTGTTGCAATCCTGTCCCGAATAGGGCTGGGCAGGAGTCGTGTTGGAGGTGGAAGAAGCCCGGTATCTGTAAGCAGGTGCAACAACTTGCTGCTGATTGTAAGTCCTCTCAAACTTAGCCCCGGAATTGACCATTGCCCGCAGATCCGGATAGGGGAAATTGCTGAGGGAGGCTCTCAGATGTGGTTTCAGGCATGACTGAAAGATGCCCAGTTGTTCCTCTTCAGAAGGAGGGGTTGCCATTTCGCTAAGCTTCAGGTTCCAACGCTTGTAAAAATTCCCGATGTTCTCGTCGGCACGCTGCAATGTTGTCTGCAGGTCAACTCTATTTGTTTCCCATGTAGCTCTGGCCTCGGGTTTTAAGTGGAAGAACCATTTTAGAGCACTGGACTTCAAAGAGAGACTGAAATAGTCAGCCAACTGCTGATTGGTGCACCCTTTGGCTTAGTAGGTGTCAAGGTGGATCTTGGGACAGGCAGCCCCGTCAAACAGTTAGGCATCACGAACTTGTGCGGAATAGGGATCTGCGGGCCGGAGGGCGGCCTTCCTTTGTGTCAGCTAGGCGACCTGCGCTTTCATTTCCTTATGGTGTTCCATGAACCAAAGCCAGATGAGGGTCCGGTGGTGGAACCAGAGTGTTCAAGCCACTGATCGTGCTGGAGAGAGAGGTCACCATTGGCGGCACGCTGGCGGAAAGTATGGCAGGGCCTGGGGCATAGGCGTAGACCTGACTTAGCCCAAATTACCCTGTGGAGTGTGAGTAGGAGCCTGGGCGAAGGGATAGAACCTTGCGGCTTGCTGTTGGTTTTCAACTGGCAAAGAGGGTGAAGGCAGTTCTGATGTAGCCGGGTAGCTTGGATTTCCGGAGTGAGGCCCTGCTGTCCCTGGTTGTTGAATTGCATGGCTGCCTGTGGCGAGGGTGTATAACCAGGGGGGTACCGCGGTCCTGGTGATTCTGATGAAATCGGGATGGAGGTTTGGTAACCCATCGAACCCTGAGTGAGAAATGGATTTGTGAAGGCTGTGTGAGGAGCAGCTGAGCTAGCATCATTCTGAGGAGGGGCTCCTGACTGTGGCCCCGAACCAGACTGTGGCGGCATTCCAAACTGTTGCTGTGGCACTTTGAACTATTGTTGTGAAGGTTCAGCTTGATCGTTTCTGAACTGAGACGGGATCCCAATTTGTTGTGGCATTCCAAGGTACCCCCCAACCATGAGAAGACATTCCGTACTGATTTTTTTCCTACTGAGGAACTGCGAACTAATTCGTCCCGTCAGGCTGCATGGATCCAGTGGTCTGTAGTTGGGGAGCTGGCTGACCTAAAGATCGAGGAGATAGTACCATAGGAGGCTGGCGGTGGCATCCTGGAGTAGTCTGGGCGACCGAGAGTGGGATTGGGGGCTCATGTCCCGTTAAGGCGGGTCATGAAGGGATCTTGTGAGACTTCAGGCGGTGCCGGGGCCGGGCCGTCTTTAACCGGGTTCTTTGCCGAGGCATTCCAAACTGCTGGGGCTGAGAAGTTCAAACTGATCCATAGTTGACCGCCGTCCCAAACCCAACTGAGAAGTCATACCAAGCTGATGCAACTGAGAAGCCCCTGACTGATCTGTACCGAGCTGCTGAGGCATACCAAACCGCCGCGACATACCGAGCCGACCCCAACCGTATTGAGGCACACCATACCGGCCCAAATTGGCCGAATTCAATTTGTTTCCCCAAACGATCGTCCTGCATCGAACCGCGAATGTATACTGCACCGAGGCCGAAAGGACGACCGATTCACGTGCCGAGACACTATAAGAAAACTGACAGATACCGATGGAAATTAGTGACGGAAATAATTTCGTCGCTAATACCGACGGATTAGCGACGAAATAGCAACGACCTAGAGTGAAAAACAAAAAACGAAATTAGGACGAGATTACCGACGGATTTAGTGACGAATTTGCCGACGAATTCCATTTCGTCTCTAATCCGTCCCCATTTTGGCGCCAAAAATTTGCGCACTTTTTTACCGACGAATTTATGACGGAATGACGACGGATATTTTTACCGACAGATTTGAGTCGTTGCTAAATTATTTAAAATGATTATTAAATTTATATTTTAGGTTAGCGACGGATTAGTGACGAATTTAATTACCGACGGATTAAAATCCATCGGTAAATTAATTACATATTATTACCGACGGATTTGAGTCGTTGCTAAATTATTTAAAATAATTATTAAATTTATATTTTAGGTTAGCGACGAATTAGTGACGGATTTAATTACCGACGGATTAAAATCCGTCGGTAAATTAATTACATATTATTACCGACGGATTTGAGTCGTTGCTAAATTATTTAAAATAATTATTAAAACTATTTGAGATGTTAGTTGGTAGTGAAAATTGTAAAAAAAAAAAAGTTATATAAAAAAGGTTAAGAATTTTAATGAAATGAAAGTATATAATAGAAAAAAGAGAGACGGACAATAGCATTTACTTTTTTAATTTTTTTTATTTGTTTTTTTTTGAAAAATAAAAATATTTTAGATGTTGTTTAGTAGTGATTTTTTTTTTTACAAAAATTTATATAAAAAAAGTTAAGAATTTTTAAAGAAATAACAGTATATTATAGAAGAGGGACGAACAATAACATACTATATACTTTTTTAATTTTTTATATTTTTTTTGGATAAATAAAATTATTTGAGATGTTGGTTAGTAGTGGATTTTTTTTCAAAAAATAAACTTTACATTTATAAATAAAAAATTAAAGAATTTTATCCGTCCCTGATTTCTTTATTATACTTTTATTTGTTTATTATTTTTTTAACTTTTTTTATATAACTTTTTGAAAAAAAATACTAAAAATTGTCCAAAATATTTATTTATATTCATAAAAAATAAAAAGAACTATACATTTATAAATAAAAATTAAAGAATTTTACCCGTCCCTGATTTCTTTATTATACTTTCATTTGTTTATTTTTTTTTCTAAATTTTTTTATATAACTTTTTGAATAAAACTTCAATACTAAAAAATGTTCAAAATATTTATTTATATTCATAAAAAATAAAAAAAATATACATTTAGGGTATAGGGTATATGGTATAGTGTATAGGGTATAGGGTATAGGGTATAGGGTATAGGGTATAGGATATATGGTATAGGGTATAAGGTATAAAGTATAGGGTATAGGGTATAGGGTATAATATATAGGGTATATGGTATAGTATATAGGATATAGGGTATAGTATATAGGGTATAGGGTATAGGGTATAGAGTATAGGGTATAATATATAGGGCATAGAGTATAGGGTATAGGATATAGGGTATAGGGTATAGTATATAGGGTATAGGGTATAGGGTATAGTATATAGGGTATAGGGTATAGGGTATAGTATATAGGATATAGGGTATAGGGTATAGTATATAGGACATAGAGTATATGGTATAGGGTATAGTATATATGGTATATGGTATAGTATATAGGGTATAGGGTATAAGGTATAGTATAGAGGGTATAGGGTATAGGGTATAGTATATAGGGCATAGAGTATAGGGTATAGGGTATATGGTAAAATATATAGGGTATAGGGTATAGTATATAGGGTATAGGGTATATGGTATAATATATAGGGTATAGGGTATAGGGTATAGGGTATAGGGCATAGGGTATAGGGCATAGAGTATAGGGTATAGGGTATAGGGTATAGGATATATGGTATAGTATATAGGGTATAGTATATAGGGTATAGGGTATATGGTATAATATATAGGGTATAGGGTATAGGGTATAGGGCATAGGGCATAGGGTATAGGGCATAAAGTATAGGGTATAGGGTATAAGGTATAGGGTATATGGTATAGTATATAGGGTATAGGGTATAGGGTATAGTATATAGGGTATAGGGTATAGTATATAGGGTATAGGGTATAGGGTATAGTATATAGGGTATAGTATATAGGATATAGGGTATAGGGTATAGTATATAGGATATAGGGTATAGGGTATATGGTATAGTATATAGGGTATAGGGTATAGAGTATAGTATATAGGGTATAGGGTATAGGGTATAGTATATAGGGTATAGGATATAGGGTATAGTATATAGGGTATAGGATATAGTATATAGGGTATAGGGTATAGTATATATGGTATAGGGTATAGGGTATAGTATATATGATATAGGGTATAGGGTATAGTATATGGGGTATAGGGTATATGATATAGTATATAGGGCATAGAGTATAGGGTATAGGGTATAGTATATAGGGTATAGGATATAGTATATAGGGTATAGGGTATATGATATAATATATATTGTATAGGGTATAGTATATAGGGTATAGGGTATAGGATATAATATATAGGGTATAGAGTATATGGTATATTATATAGGGTATAGGGTATATGGTATAGGATATAGGGTATAGTATATAGGGCATATGGTATAGGGTATAAAGTATAGGGTGTTAAGGCATATGATTTAGGGTATGTCTTAGAAGTTTAATTTATTTTGTTGTTTTAAGTATTTTTTTCTATATTATTATCATAATATTTATTTATTATATATTATTCAATTATTTTTTATTATCTCTCAATAATATTAGTAAATATTCTTCTTCTTGATATTTGCTTGTTTTATTAATAATGATTATTACTATTATTATTATTAAATATTATTATTTATTTAATTATTATTATGATAAAATATTATTTTATATTTATAATTTTTTTGAAAGACAAATTATTATTATTGTTGTTTATTGTTTTAAATAATTATTATAATCATCAAGAAAATATGTATATTATTATAATGATATATTGTTATTTATTATTTAATTATTATTATTCGATACTATTGTTTTATATTTTAAATCATTTTTTATATTAATAATTATTTTTATTAATTATTATGGTCATTAAGGGATTTTTGTGATAAACACATAAATATAAGAGGTGGCAATAAATCATAGGAACATATATATACACATGGATCACTACCCCAAGCAACATCTTCACCATTAAATACATCAAATATAAATGAATTCAATGGTTCAAATTCATCCAACAAAAAACACAAATACACTTCCTTTGATTGGCTCCCCTAATTTCACATAGATTGATTTTTAAATCAATCTGAACCATTAATCACACACATCCAATGGTCCAAATTCAACTTTAACAAAACTTTACCACATTATTTTCTCTCTCTATTCTTTTCTCTCTCTATTATTTTCTCTCTTTCTCCCTTAATTTCTATCTCTGTTTGCCATTCTTTCTCCCTCATTTCTCTCTATGTTTGCTGCCGTCCCATCTTGCCAACGCCAACCCACCTTGCCGGATCTGGCTACCTGCCCATGTTACCCGCTCTTGTTCACCTATTTAACAATGAAAATGTTACTGTTCAAATTGGGGGCAGCGATCAATGGGGTAATATAACCGCCGGAACTGATTTAATTTGCAAGCTTATCGGATCGGATTCCGATACTGACACCACCACTGCCTACGGGCTCACATTCCCTCTGCTTCTTAAAAGCGATGGTACAAAGTTTGGAAAATCCGAGGAGGGTGCGGTTTGGTTGTCTTCTACAATGTTGTCTCCTTACAAGTTTTATCAGTATTTTTTCTCAGTTCCTGATTCTGACGTAGTTAGATTCTTGAAAATTCTTACTTTCTTGAGTTTAGAGGAGATAGGGGAAATTGAATTGAAAATGGGGAAGCCTGGATATTTGCCAAACACGCCCCAACGTAGATTAGCAGAGGAAGTTACACGATTTGTTCATGCGAGATAAATTATTATTTTTGTTTCATGCTGTAAGAAATTCATGAAATGTGCACAAAAGTTTCTCATATAGTACTATCTTTTGCGTGATTTAGCGACCACAATTTTTTTGGCTTGTTCTTATTAGATACTGATTGCTATCTTGAAACAGTGATGATATATATATATATATATATATATATATATATATATATATATATATATATATATATATATATATATATTATTAATATATATTTTTAAATTTATATATATAATATTGTTAATATAAAATGCAAATTTAGCGACGGATATATTCGTCGGGAAAGCCCTCAATAATTTGGCATATAAAAAAAATATTGATTTTTTTATTTAATAATAGCAATGGAATGATCCGTCGCTAATCCGTCACTAAATTAGTCCAAAAAATAAAACGACCATTTAAATAGCGACGGAAAATCCGTCGCTAATCCGTCGGCATAATGCTTTAAATTGGTCGATTATTTTACGAAATTACCAACGGATTTTAAAACAATAGCGACGGAAAAATCCGTCGCTAAAGCTGATTGAGATCCGTCGGTAATCCGTCGAAAGATTTACCGACGAGCGTTTTACCAATGGAATTTTTTCGTCGGGAATTCGTCGCTAAATCAATTTAGTGACGAATTTTTGGTATTTAGTGACGGATTTTTTCGTCGGTAACTGCCGTTTTTCTTGTAGTGAGAAGAGTGTGGCCCGGTGAAGGTTCCATGTGAGGAAGGTGGTGGCATTCGGCGGTAGTCTGTCTGGCAAAGATAGGGATGGGGATCCTTTTCCTCTTCTATCGTGAAAGTCCCATCGGGGTTGAGGGCAATCGTCAAGCCAAAATTCCTGACACCTTCCAAGGATGAACATCGAAACCTCATTCTGATTGGCACAAGGAGCTTTATGGACTCGGGTTCCAATGTTAGCCATAGAAATATGATGAATCTCTGGTTCTGGTTAAGATCCCGTCCTCATCCTTGGACATCAAAGAACTGCACTTGAAAAGCCCATGACCAACATGGGGATCAAATCTCACTTTGCTTGGCGGAGCCTTGGTCCGAAGAGATGTGTTGGCGAAGTCTCGATTTTGAAGAAGCGACTTGGTAAAGCCTCAGCTTCATGATTGTGAATCTTGTAGTGAAGTGAGGAACCAACGTGGACCCGGCATAACCAGAGAAGCCCCACTCTAAAGAAATGACTTGACGAAAGCTCTCCCTTAAAGAGTACAGTGCAACTCTAATGCAAATTGAATTGCCATGTAGCAAAAGAGGCAACCCATCCTTCTATATTTACTTTATTATTTCCTTTAGTCAATTAGTCAACCGGAGGAAAATGTAAAAGAAAGACAATTTAGGAATGTATACCTGCGGGGGCATATTTTTCAAAAAGTGGGGACGAATCCCCGATTTGTATTATTTGATGGCCTCATTTGATGAAGGCACAAAAGAACTCGCTTTGGGTTTGACTCTTTTGAGAGAGCACACGTGTAGAAAGGTTTGTAAAAGTGTATGAAAGCCCCTGCTGACAGAAAATTAGTGTTTAGCTCTATTTTTCCTATAATGTAGAAAAAGAAGACTTGTCGAGACATCTGAAAACATGTTTTATTCAAAATGATCACAAGATTGCTTAAAACCCTTTATTAATGTTCGGGTTACTCACACCTCTAATCTCAATATGAACAAACATTTTGATTAATCATGAGGAGAAAGTCGACCAATACCAAGGGTTAAGTTGGCGAATTGCGACGAAAGATTGTGCACATGAGAGGCCATTGATTAGACCGAATTTTCTGGGATTTGAATGTGTTTATGACCGGACCATTTCTGGTTGCCTACGTTCCCCTTAATATAAGGAGCTCAGGTCGCCGTAGTTCGGGCTTGAACTGTGTTTGGCTTTGGGAAAGGGTATGAACATTTGTGGTCCATTTGGTGAAAAAGGGTCGGATGGGAAGCTTGAATGATAAGGTACGGGCCTTGAGATGTTCCTTGACAAGTCGTTTTTGACGGCTTCTTCCGTGATTTCATTGCTTCTTGATCATCATCTTTCATTGGGGGAGAAAGAATTTGAATACAGCTTAAGGGTATTTGACTGTTCCCTTGTAGTCGACAACTTCCGTTCTTCGAGCTTTAAATTTGCCCATATGTCAAGTTTCTGATTGGCGGTGCTGGATCCTTGGCCTGATTTTTTTTTTTTTAAGCTTTTGCTTGGATTTTCTCTTTTTCTTTTTTGAAGCACATGAGGGCGAAGGCAAGCCCCTGGGTTTTTGTCGACATGGGGTCAATCTTCCGATGCTGAGTGGTCTTTTGTTGTTCTTTGATGCTGCCACCGTCGTTGACTTGGTCAAGGTGATGATGGGGACATGTTTTGGAAAGTGTATGGCTTGATGGAGGCCTTTGCGAGGTAAGGAAAGTGTATAGGGAGGGCATTAGTTGACTTTCTCGCACCAATTAATTAAAATCTTAATCATTTTCAGAGATTATTTGTTGGGCAATGCAAGTGATCATTTAAAATAAAACCATTTCATTAAATGTAATGTAGGTGTGCAAATAATGTCTCAAGTCTAGCAAGAAAAGAAAAAGACTCTTTTATAGAAAATTTAAGATTAACTACAATGTCCAAGGAGGATTTGATTGAAGAAAGTACTAGAACCTACGAAGGTTGACTAAAAGACTGTTTTAATATTAAAGGATGGGTAGCCCCTAGTCTAGCTACTCTTTGTTGTTGGACCACGTCTCTACCCTTCAGCATTGGAAGCAAATTCCCCTTGAAGCTATGACAGACTATGCTCGCCTTTGGTAACTTCAGGAATTCAACGCTCACCGGCCCTGACGGTTGCCTTATCTGCCATTAGATCGAGAGTTCAAAGCACTTCATCAAATCCGGCCATGGTCACATGCTTGTTGCAGTCAAACCAGCCATTCTCCACATTTGTTGCGACTAAATCATCTGGCTTGGAGCTTGAATCATAAAACTCAATCATGTTTACACTCGTGTTGTTTGGGAAATGATCATTGGCAGGGTTGAGATCACTGAGGCGCTCGAGTTTGCCCTTCTTAATTAACCCCTGAATTGCCTTTCTCAAAGCTGTACAGTTGTCGGTTATATGACCGTGATACTGGTGGAAAGCACAATGCTTAGTGGTGTCCAAAGGGATTTTGGGATCCTTGGGCTGATAGTTTCTCATGGGTTCGAGGAGATCCTGCTTTAGCAAGCTATTTAAAACTTTGCTTAAGGGAACACCCAAATCCTCGGGATGTGGTTTCTCCTTTGGGGGAGAATAAACTCTTAATGCTCTTTGATTCGAGATTTGGTCATTGACTTGGTCACCATTCTGAACAGGGTTTACCGGTTTTGGTCCATTGGGGCGCTCAAGCTTGCCCGCTTCGATTAACCCTTGAACCGCTCTCTTCAAGACTGTGCAGTCGTCGGTCGTGTGGCCATAATGATTATGGAAGGCACAGTGCTTACTCATGTCTAGGGGTGCATTTGAGCTCCTTGGATGGTAGTCCCTGAGAGGCTCCAAAAGGCCTTCCTTTACTAAACCCTTGAAAATTAAGCCCATGGGCATCCCAAAATCATCAAAATGTTCTCGTTGCCTTAGAGGACCACCATTTCTTGGTTGCTTTTGGATGCCGTCATTTGTACACAATGCCTTCTTTCCTTTGATGGATGTTGCAGCCGTGTTGGAAGGGTAAGGTTTATAGCGATGAGACATGTTCCGACCCGTAGTGCTTCCCCGTGCACGAACCCTTTTGATGTAACCATCGATGTAAGCATCGAGATTTGACTTTGGTAAGACTCATTCATGTCAGATACACAAGATTGGTATGGTGAGATGGCCCGAGTCGAGCGATCGTCGATACTTTCGTTGCTAGGCTTTTCTTGTATTTTCTTAATTGGTTCTACCAATAATCCATTGACGAGTCAATAGGAACACTAGACCGCATGACCCCGCCACAAGATTGGCATTAGCAAACGAAACCACAGAGGAAGTACTCCGGTGGGAGGAATGACAACCGAGAATTAAAAGCGTGACCGTAACCCTCCTCATAAGGCCCGGGCAAATGCCGAAGATGAGGATATATGGCTCGTAATGGTTGGATACTGTGTGGAGCAAAGCGAGTGCGGATCCAAAAGGCCGTCAAGATATGAGATTTGAGGCATCGTAACGGAGGATTGAACGTGTCTTGACCACACCGAGGAACATGACTACAAGGGTAATGTGCATACCGTACTTGATGAAAGGTGAGCAAACTTGCGTAATGTACCGGGTGGAGAATTTGATGAGGAGCATTTGACCTTGTCAGACTTCCCAACCGGAGGGGCGAGGTAGAGCTTGGAGGATGTTGTGAATACGGTAAACCTGATGAAGTGGGATAAGAGCCTGGTGGCCCGTGTGATCTTGCAGTATCATAGGGGCAAGTGTGCTTTGAGAATTGGAGGAAGCAAGCTGGCCCCCTCTGAACCATGGAGCCTGAGAAGCGAACTGTGCCAAAATGGCTTGCGGAGCCATGTCAAACCGCCGGGCTTGAGAAGTCGTGAACCGACCCATTCCGAGATGATGACCCGAACTGCATCGATGTCGTGGAAGTAGTAAACCGACCCTTCCAAGCCGTGGGGCGAAAGCCAACCGATTCAATCCCGGTGGTGAGACCCGAGAGGCACCGGGGCAAAGGTTGACCTAGATCGGCCGTTGAGGAGTATCGAGCCGTAGGGCCGAGATGTACCGAACCGACCAATTCTAGACCGATGGCCCGGGCCGCACCGAGGTTTTGGAGTAGCAAACCGACTCCATTCCAAGCCGCGGGCGTAAATGCATCGATTGGAACCCAAAGGTGAAAACTGAGAGGCGCCGGGGGGAAGTTGACCAATATCGGACTGTCGAGGAGTATTGATACAATGAGGCCAAGAGGCAGGCTGAGTGATAGGCTGGGGGATGCTTGGCCCATTAGTAGTTCCACACGAAAGGGAACAGGGCATTTGATGGTAGTTGGCATGCCCGGGAGGGTAATTAGTTCCACCTTCGCATCAACCATAAAGGTTCCATTAGGGTTGCGAACAATTGTTAGCCCCCGGGTTCTCGATACCTTCCAATAACCGACCGATTCGAGCCTCTTGATGTTGTCTTATCTGCTCCAACATCTCGATTCCACTGCCGGCATTTTGCGGATTTTCGGGGTGCGAAGTTGTTCGTCCCCACAGCTTCCTCCTCCGAGTTGGCCATTACGAAACTTTGAGCTGAAGCGAAGGAGGAAACTGATGAAGTATCTGACTCCGGAATGACTGAGCTGAGGAAATGATGACCCGGGGTCTTGATCCAAACTTTGCTTACTGTGGAAGGCACAAAAGGGTGTGGTTCAGACTCGGGAAAGCGGAACAGGTTGGTGTTTGGGCTTAGGGCTCATGCAACATGCGATTATTCGTTTAGATTTACTTAAAACATGTTTTATTAAACCTAATCGGTTGTAAAAGATTGCTCTTCTTTTTCGCAAACTACTCTGGATCCTGGATCAGTGGGTGTAAGTACCCCAATCTGGATCACCCTCTGCCGAACACACAGGAAACACCGCAGACTCACAAACACAGTCTCGAAGACCTATGACACTCAAAACCCTCAAAAAAATCCTCAACCAAACCAAGGGAGGAGCCTTTCTGGGATAAAAAGGGACAAAAGGACCTTTTGGGAATTTTCAGGAAATTGTAAAAGCAAATAAGGTCCGTACGGACCTCTTTGTTGCCATAATTACTGAATCCCCTTAAAGTCCACCATATTCCCTCAAATCCCGGAGAAATCATTACCCCCCTGCATGGATGGTCCGTACGGACCTCTTTGCATGCAGAGATGGTCCGTACGGACCTTATTGCACCCAAAAGCCATCATGGCTGAATCTTCTCCATCATCACAGATTCCCTCAAATCGAGGAAAACTAAAATCCTAGATTACCTAGAAGGTCCGTACGGACCTTCTTGCACCAAATCTGGCACTATAAATAGAGGGCTCCCCCTCCCTCATTTGACACACCTCCCACTTCTCTTCTCTCCCTAAGCCTTCAGGCTCCCCCTCTAAGTCCTCTTGAGGCAATCCCGGCCCCTTTCGGATCCTTCCGAGGCCTTCCGAGCCCCCTCGTGGTACTCCAAAGCCTCCCCGAGCGCTCCCGCGACGCTCCCGCGCTGCCCCGAGGCACTCTCGAGGTACTCTGAGGCCCCTCGTGGTACTCCGAGGCCTTGCCTGGTCTTTCCAAGGCGTCCCGGCTCTTTCCGAGTCAAACCGGCGATCCCAAACCACGCCGAAACTCTGCCCGAGTGACTCCTGCCATCCCAACACACGCCGAAACTCTGTCCGAGTGACTCCTGCCATCCCAACGCACGCCGAAGCTCTGCCCTAACGCAGCATACAATCTCAACTCACGCCGAAACTCTGTCCGCAGACAACCGGCCCCTCCCGAAGCAATCCCGGTCCGTGCCGGAACATCATTCCATCCTCAAACACTATTCCCCAGCGGAAGACAGACACAAACCAACATTGGTAAGGCTTCCTTCCATTACTATTTCAATACATTTCAATACGCAGTGTACAATGTAGACATCCGACACAGCATGCATTTTTAAAAGCACACACACACACACACAACATTTAAAGAATATTAGGGGTATCCGAAAGACTCGTTTTTACGAGGCGACTCGGGTGAGCTCTAAGATTCTAATATTCTCTTCCCGAGGAGTCATCTGACCTCCGAACTCAAAATCTCATCACACAAAAACAGTTTACTATTATTTTTAAACTGATGCCCCTTTTTCAATGTTTTGGGCTTAATAATAAAAACGGCGTGGCAACTCTACAAAGCAAAACACAGCGAGACACCTCCACCAACGAAAACGCTGCAAAGCGGGAAATGCCAGATGCCGGGGCGCGATTGCGCTGCCTCTCGGATCCGGGTAATTTCAGTTGGCGACTCCGCTGGGGACATTTTGTTTTAAAATCTTTTTAAACAAAACAAAAGATTTTTAAAACGATGATGAGGGTCAAACTTTCATTTTACCCCTTTCTTTAACTGTTGTGTGTGTTTGCACGTGCTTCGTTTTTATTTTACAAAAAAAAAATAAAAATACAAAAAAATGCATCAATATACATCTGTGCATACATTTAAAATTATTTGAAAAAAAAAACTTTTGTTTTACTCAGAAAAAGAATTTTAGAGACCGCACACTACTCGCACTGCAGCCTCGGTTACACCGCACGCTACGCGTACTGCTGCCTCGGATACACTGCACACTACAACCCTTAACCCGGAGTGGTCTCAGTTGCAGTCCGTTTGGTCTTCCTAGGCCTCTCGGATGCGCACGGGATCATTCCAAACATCCCATCCTAGCCAAGCGTCAACCCTGCACGTTTCAGTCTTGAGTCACACTCTGTCCAGACTCGGTTGGTTTTTACCCAGTCCGTGTCATACAGCCTGGATACATATACCATGCCGGCCATTTTTCTGAGTCAAGGCTCGGAACTCAAGATCCCTTGCGCAAGCAAAGCGATGAAAGGTCATGCTAAATCTCGACCTGATCTTGATTTCCAAGCTACACCTGCACGATGTTCCGTCCCGGATATACATCCATGCTCACATGACACCATGTCATCACACCTTTGATACGTCAGCCATGACAATATGACCCAGCCAACGCCTAACGTCACAGATCCCTTGCGCAAGCAAGGTAAAGGGAGGTCATGCCGAACTTTTGACCTGATCTTGACTCAATGACCGGCTCGGTTTACTATTCACATGGCTAACGCATCAAAAACGAACATGACAGGCTCGGTCCTTAGGTTCGATTTTTCTTTTAGGCCGGTGGAAACCGCTTGCCCTATAGGACCCTCGCCCGGGGCTGTCCACCCTGGGATGTCGAAATACAGGTGCAAAATGAGGGGCTTATAGCCGCACAGATGGTCTCCACTGACCCAGGATCTAGCATAGTTGCGAAAAAGAAGAGCAATCTTTTCCAACCTACCTAGGACTCTGAGAAAACATGTTTTAAGTAAATTAAAACAACAAAAAAAAAGTAAATAAAATATAAAAGAAGCGGAAACCGCATTCCATGTGAGCTTTCCCCCTTTTATCCCGTGAGGCCATTCTCATGTCTAAACCTTGCCCGTCACCCCTCCAGCTAACAGAGAGTGATCGAGAGTACCCAGGAACCCGTCTCCCCGTGTCAAAGCCGCAAGGTCCAACTTTCTTCCCAGCTCTGTCACCAGGACAGTCCGTCATTTCCCCATGGCCAAGTCAGTGGTTAACAACGATGAGAATGGGACCTTACCCCCAAGAAATTTCCCAACATTGGAAGAAGTTTGGCAGGTCCTCATGGCTATTGAGAAACGCCAAGGTGAACAACAAGCCTGGATCGAAGGCGCTATGCACCACTTCGGGACATTAGCCACCCAACTACCTGGGGCTTCCAAAGTCACGATCAAGCTCCGCAACTTCTAACGCCTCTCATTGTCTCCCGTAAGTCAACTCGTTGCCATCGTACGAACCATGCGCTTATGACATAAGGCCACGTGACCCTCCGGGGGAAGGCCCGCCCATTCAGCCTCCCGAGGTCCCGGTACCACCGCCGAACAACGGACACATCCGGTGGGACGTCCGCGATTGCGGTGCTTGTCCTGGAAATGGAATTCCAGGATGAAATGAGCGAGGGCCGTCCTCGAAGAAAGAAGAAGCCATCTTCTCAACAAAAACTGAAGAAGAGGTATGAATCCGGTGATCCCACAAGGAACCCTTGGAGAACCCTCAGAAAGTTTGACTACCATGTCATCTACTCCAAAGAAGCCTAACTCGCACAAGGCCACGGCAACGTCTCGCTCCATGATCACCGGGACGAGCTCCGCACCGCCGCCGAAGGCCCGAAGGTCCGGATAATCCAACCCCGTCTTGGGAAGATCTCAAAGCCACTATTGATGTTTCAAGAAAAGCTATGACGGTGAATGAATTGAAATGTGCGGGCCCGGCCCTACGCCAATCGTGATCCTCCCACTACGTAAATGGGAGAGACAAGCAAAACAAGAAGGCCGGAAGTGAACGTTCGACACGTTCCGGTCAAATCCCAGTGAATCCTCCACGGGCACAAAAGGCCAGCCATACCCGAGCCATGAACCGAAAAGGGGCCCTACGCCAAAGAAGTTGAAACCTTGGACCCAAAGGTCAAGATCCTGTCTTAACTCGGCTCAAGCGTACTCGAGGCTAACATCTCGCTCACGGTCCTTACTCACTTCATCTTACCCGCACAAGTTCAAGTTGGAAGAAAGCCCGGCCTGCACCATGGTTCCCATCACGGTGACACCCGATGAAGCGAGTCGTATGATTGGCAACGTTAATTACAGCAACATCATCACTTTTACAGAGCTCGACCTTCCAAAATTTGGGGCTGACCACAATGAACCTCTCTATATAACAGTTCAACTGGACGAGCGCCGTCTCCCTCGAGTTTTGGTAGATGGGGGATCATCCATGAATGTCCTGCCATCCAAAATGATGGATCTTCTAGGGATCAAAGCTACTGATCTAAAGCCCTCAACTCAGGCAATCAAGGCATACGACTCAACGTCCCGCCCAGTCTTGGGAATAGCCACTTTGAACTTGTGGTTCGGAAAACAAATGGTCCCGACGGATTTCCAAGTCATCGACATCCCGATCACATTCATTGCCATTTTGGGACACCCTTGGCTACACCAGATTAATGGGGTGGCATCCACTCTCCATCAGTGTGTAAAGTTCGTCCAAGGAACAGATCTAACCATCATCTACGGTGATAGCGTAGTCACCGAAAGGACCGACACAAACGGCGTCCCGGTCTTAGAGATCAAACACGGCGATGATGGCATGATGCTAACAGGGTTCACCATCGAAAGCCCAAAGGCCCAGATATGCCACATAGACCTGCCTTTGATTTGGGACAAGATCCCTCCCTCGATGAAAATGATGAAGCACATGAACTACATCCCGGGGCTCGGTTTGGGAAAACCCCATCAGGGTACCCAACAAATCATCCATATCAAAGAACAGAATACCCTCCATGGCTTGGGATACTCTCCTACTCCCGAACACATTGCGGAGGACAAGCGAGCTGCAAAAAAAACGCTCCGCAGATAGCAAAAGAGGCTTGCACGCAATCTCCGATCTTCGTCCTTACAGCTTCGACATGACCAAGTACTTCACAAAGAAGGCCGGCAACTTGGAAGAAGATCCAGGAAAGGGAACAGAGCTGATCAGCGCCAAACAAAGCCGGCCGACAACCATGGACAAGCTCTAGCGGAACCTGGCAAGATTCAGAGGCCTCAAGCCAAATCCCGTCCGAAGAGCATTTCTCGACACACCGCCTCTACTGGGATCCATGACCACCACTATTCACAACGAATTTTGGTTCGGGAAAACCCCCTCTTTGGCAGAAGAACTCAAAAAACTCTCTGTCAACACTCCTGCCTTCAACAAGCGGGACGAGTCTGCATTCGAGCTAGTAATGCCCAAGACAAAAGCAAAAGACTCCGCAGACGATGCTTGGAACGAGCCACTGCTCCACCTGCTCTTCAAAGAAGAAATCGAGATGCCAGATCTAATCGATTTTGTTTCTGATAACTCTGTGATATCCATGATTGGGAACGGTGACATAAAGCCTTTCAAACATCGCCTCCTATCAACAACTTGGTCTGACCTCTCGAGTCCTAGAGTCCAGTGTCAAAACTCATCCTGAGTCCATTATCTTTGAATATGAGTCTCTCGAGTCATCTGATGGCCTCACGCCAGAAGATTACGAACTCATTGCCAATAATGTATTCCCGTATGCTCTTAATGAATGCTTCGATCTTTCCGAGTATCCTCTCATTGCATCTTTAACAACTGATAAATTAACTAACACACAAGCAGTTAATAACGATTCACTTGATAAAGAAGCAGACACATTAAATGAACAATACATTAAGCACATCTTTAAGCATGTTGTCAAATGAGAGAAAACCGGGCCCAAGCCGCGAGGAGGTTTTAACCAAAGTGAATTTGGGAACTGCTGAAGAGCCAAAAGAGACGCAAATCGGAAGTTTCTTCACTGGCACAGAGCAAGACGCATTGACTGCACTGCTCAAAGAATTCGTGGACGTGTTCGCTTGGTCTTACCAAGACATGCCAGGATTAGATCCAAACATTGTAGAACACCGGATTCCCTTGAATCCCGAGGCTAAGCCCATCAAGCAAAAGCTACGCCGAATCAAGCCAGAATGGTCTTTACAAGTCAAAGAAGAGATCGAAAAAATGCTCCGCGTCGGCTTCATCAGGGTGATCGAATACCCCACATGGCTCTCCAATATCGTCACGGTCACCAAGGCCAATGGAAAAGTACATTGTTGCGTGGAATTCCGAGATCTCAACAAAGAAAGTCCCAAGGATGATTTTCCACTACCCAACATCAACATGTTGGTAGACACTACAGCCAATTTCGAAGTCAAGTCCTTCGTGGACGGATTTGTCGGCTACAATCAAATCAAGATGGCCGAAGAAGATCAAGAAAAGACAGCCTTCACAACCCCCTGGGAACCTATCTACACGTAATGCCGTTCGGACTAAAGAACGCCGGGGGCTACCTACCAACGGGCAAAGAATCGCCTCTTCCACGATATGATCCACAAAGAGATCGAAGTGTACGTCGATGACATGATCATCCACTCAAAGGGATCGGATGGACAACACCTCACGTACTCCGAGAAAATTCTTCAATCGCCTCCAAAAACACTCAATGAGGCTAAACCCTGCCAAATGCACATTTGGGGTTAGCTGAGGCAAGGTCTTGGGATACATGGTCACCGCGAGAGGCATCGAGGTTGATCCTCAAAAGATCAAGGCCATCATCGAAATGAGACCACCGCAAACTCGCACAGAGGTGAAAAGCTTCATGGGCCGCCCGCGGTATATCGCCCGCTTCACAACCAATTGACCTCCATATGCGAGCCAATCTTCAAACTGATGAAGAAGAACGACGATATCGAATGGAAATCAGAATGCCGAGATGCCTTTGAAGAAATAAAGGCATAACTTGTGAGTCCTCCGATGCTCTGGCCTCCCCACGAGGAGAAGCCACTGTTGCTATACCTAACTGTGACCGACACCGCAGTTGGAGCCATGCTCTGTCAAGAAAAGAAAGAGTCACGAGTCGAGAACGCCATCTACTTCGTCGCCGAAAGTTTCAAGGCAAATAACTCAACTACTCAGCCCTCGAGAAAACCTGCGCAGCTCTGGTATGGGTTGTCGGAAAATTACGGCACTACATGCAGTCGCACACGGTACACTTGGTGTCCAAAATGGACCCAGTCAAATACCTCTTCGATAAACCATCTCTGTCAATGAGGCTCGCCAAATGGTCTTTCTTCCTAGTAGAATTTGACATCAAGTACGTGAACCAAAAGTCAATCAAGGGACGGGCAATGGCTGAACAACTGGCTGATTTCCCAACCGGCGAGGCTCGAGGCCCTGAACCACAATTTCCAGACGAGGGAATCTTTGCACTCGAAGGCGAAAATCGATGGCAACTGTTCTTCGATGGAGCAGCCAACAAAAAAGGAAACGACATCGGTATGCTCTTGGTCGATCCCAAGGACGAGCACACCCCAATCGCCATAAAGCTCAATTTCGAGGTAACCAACAATGCCGCCGAATATGAAGCCTGTGCTGCCGGACTACAAGCCGCACTCGAGAGGAATGTCCGGAAACTCGAAGTTTATGGGGACTCAACCCTGATCATCAACCAAGTCTCCAACAAGTGGAAAACCATAGACCCAGGCTTGCAAAAATACCATGCCTGCATGGAGGACCTCATCACACAATTCGAAGAGGTCACCTTCCACTACTTGCCAAGAGACCGAAACAGGTTTGCAGATGCCTTAGCCACCTTGGCTTCACTTGTGGAAATCCCTGAAGGAAAAGCAATCAAACCCTTCAAAGTCGGACGAAAGGAAATTCCTGCCTACTGTTGTGAGATCGAACCAGAACCTAAGCCCATCAATGAGCCATGGTATAACCAGATCTTCCAATACCTCAAGAGCGGGGAAACCACCTTCATGAACAAGGAAGGCCAACACACAAAAGGGGTCAAAACCAAGAGCATCATGGCCCTAAAACGCCTTGCCTCTCACTTCGTCATCCTTGGGGACATGCTATACAAAAAACGCTACCATGGACCACTCCTACACTGCATCAACCAGGAAGAGGCAAACAAGCTCATGAACGAAGTCCACAATGGGGCTTGTGGTCCCCACATGAACGCCAGAGCCCTGATGCAAATCATTCTCAGGATGGGCTACTACTGGATCTCTATGGAGGCAGATTGCATCCACTTTGTCCGAAGCTGCGACAAGTGTCAACGGTTCTCCAACCTCAATCATCTACCTCCCCACGATCTCTACTGCATGACTACACCCTGGCCTTTTGCCACTTGGGGAATTGACGTCATTGGGAAAATCGCTCCGCCAGGCAGCAATGGTCACGAGTTCATCTTAGTAGCCATCGACTACTTCACCAAATGGGTCGAAGCCAAGTCCTACAAGGTACTCACCTCCAAGAAGGTCGCGCATTTCCTCAAGGAAAACATCATCTGCCGATACGGCATCCCAAATGAGGTCATATCAGACAATGGTTCACACTTCGAGGGGGAATTCGACAGACTGCTGGCTGAATTCAAGATCACACGCCACAAATCTTCTCCCTACCGGCCACAAACGAACGGCGCCGTGGAAGCAAAGAAACAAGACCCTCGAATGGATCATCCGAAAAATGACCACCCGAGGACGAGATTGGCCCGAGAAGCTGCACCTTGCCCTTTGGGGCTACCGCACATCAGCCGAATGCCCACGGGAGAAACCCCATTCGCCCGACATACGGGATGGAAGCAGCCCTTCCCATTGAACTGGAAATTCCCTCACTCCGAGTGCTGCTGGAAAATGACATCAACGAAGTCGAATGGCTCCGAAGCCGACATGACGAATTGGCTCTGCTAGACGAGCGACGACTAAAGGCCATGGAACATGTCCGAGCCTATCAAAGCAGGATGGCTAGAGCTTTCGACAAGAAAGTCAAGTCCCGAGACATCAGGGAAGGCGATCTGGTACTCAAGGAAAAGCCTCCCACTCGAACCAACCCACTGGGAAAATGGGAACCAACATGGATCGGCCCTTTTGTGGTTCAAAAGATCTTCTCCGGAGGTGCCATAATGCTGACAGACCTGGACGACAATCCCTTCATGAATCCAGTCAACGGAAGCTAACTTCGCAGATACTTCGCCTAAAGAAGAACAACTGTGCATCTATTGGCACTCCATGTAGTGTCGAACTACGCAGACCTGAGCCCTCTAGTCCGGGGGAACGTAGGCAACCTTAATTGGTCCGGTCTAAAAATACACAAAAAAGTCAAAAGTTTGAATGTCAATCAAGACTTCCATCAAGCTATGCACTTTTCAAGAGCGCGCCCCAACGTCACCTTGACCAAGTCAAACGACTGCGGCAACATCAAAGGACATCCGGAGGTCACTCAACGTCAAACGACTGACCCATGTCAACTTCCAAGCCAGGGCTTGTCTTCGCCCTCACGCACTTCAAAAAAAAAAAGAGAGCTCGAGCAAGGGCTCACAAAAAAAAAAAAGAAGCTCAAACAGAAGCTGCGAAATTGAGGTCAAGAGCCCGACACCAACAAAGGGCAAGGAAGCTACGGAAATGACCATCAAACGACTTGTCAGGGGATCATTCAACCTCTCAGCCAAGCACAAAGCCTAAGCAAAGGGGATTGCCGTCAAGGCCCAGACTGCTTCAGTCCGCAAATACAACAGAAAAGTTCAAAGATGGACGCCGACAAGGTGCACAAAAGAAACAAAAGCGAACAAGAGATCTTGCGTCTCGACAAAGCTTTAAAAGTAAATCACAAATCACTAACGGTTACAACATTTCTTGATGAGTTCAAGCACGGTCTACTCTCAAGTTCACAACATGCTAAAAGACAGCTTAATACATTTAACAAATAATGTGTTTACAATGCAATGAATGAATACCTAGGAGGTCATTCCGCGCCATCTGCGCTTGTCCCCTCGCCATTCTTCCCTTTCTTCCCTCGTCCCCAGCGAGTCTTCTTTCGCTCCACGCGAAACAACTCTGCGTCTCTCGCCCGAGATCGTGGGTCCTCCCCGTAGAGTCAAACAATCCAAGGCTCTCTCGTGGCTTCATTCGCCCGTGCTTCGGCTCGGATCTCCTCCCCGCGAGTCCGTAAAGAGGACCTCTTCCGTCGGTCGGTCAACTACGGTCTCGTAGTCAAATAAAGTGTCTCCCGTAACATCCCGAGGGTCGGACTGTGCTTTGGCACTCCTAAGGCAATAGCTACTACGGCAACCGGGTCCTGCATCGCTACACGCCCGCTCTCCAAAGCCACTTGGGATTGCCCAACACGCCGCTCATACCAAAGCCGTGCATCGAGTCGTCAATACGACACTCTCCCGACGTCTAAGGAGCACCACAGAGGGAAAGCGGAATACTTCCATACCTCGTAAAATACAAGAAAGCACCTGAAGTTGCCATACAAAGAGGAGCTATCTCCGTAGTAGCAAGGTCATCCCACCTAACAAAGGCTCTCGCTTCATCCCAAACCGCCGGAAACAAGCGACGGAATATAGAAGGAGGACCAAGACAAACTCCTGAACTCGACGACATAGGACCCTTCCCGAAAGACCCTCCTAGTCTCAATCCCCAATGAGGAACCCACCAACGGATCTCGATGCGTACCAAGCCGTGTCATCCATCTCTCCCAAAGCGGATCGATCCATATCCAACACAAGAGGTCGGCGAGCAAATGACCACGGGCTAAACGACGTCGGAGCCTCGGGCATGGCCTCGAAGTCTCTCTCGCAGCCACAAGGTGAGCAAGCGGGGCTTCCCCCTCTCATGAAACGATCCCCGGTCGCCGGACGGTCAATACCATGAAGAGTCTCCCAAAGACCAACGGGACAATATCCTCTCCAGCCAGCGTGCCCAATCACATCTAACAAAGCGCCATCACAAATGCCAAGGGAGCTGACCATGAAAAGCGTCGCCATCACGCACAAGGCAAATGCGTCCCAAGAGACATCACTCTCATCATCAACCATAAACCGCTCCGGCAGCTCAGAAATGTCAATATGACCCGAATCAAGGATCATGCCCTGCACTTCTTCCAACGAAGTACGAAGAAAGCCTGCAAGCTTCACGCTCACAAAGAAGACCACCAATCAAAGGAAGCGAGATGGCCTCCACCTCCGGTCCTCCAATCAAAGCCCGAAAATCCTCGAAAGTGGGCACCATTTCATTGTAGGAGAAGCAATACACATGCCTCCTAACATCCCAGAACTTCGCGGCAGCCCGCAACAAATCCCAATCAGGAACCAACTCCTTAAAAGACCAAATCGAGCAAAGACGAAACCTTACCTCGAAAACCCGTCTCTGATACCTCATACGGCGCCGCATCCACGTTTTCAGCTGTTCAAGGAAGTGTGCTTGCCTCTCCTGCGAAAGCCTCGGCAAAATTCTAGGAACATACGAAGAATCCATGGCAAAAATGGAGGTTCCTAGAGAAAATGGGGAAGAAAGCTCGAAAATGGCTGCAAATGGGGAAATGGGGAAAGACCAGATACTGGAAAGCATTTATTTCCCTCCCAAAAGCAAGGTTGGTCCGTACGGACCTCTTTGCAACCTAGGTCTGTCCGTACGGACCTTATTGCATCTTGGCCCCCCTTTCTCAAAGAAACAAGACAACAACCACTGTTCTCAGCAGGACCTTGCTCCAAATTGCCCAAACACTGGCCAAAGCCATTTCCGGCAAACATACACTACCCACAAACGCACTCTCAGCTCACGTGGCATGCACAAAATAAAAAAAAAATAATAGCAACAATTTCTAGGACAATTCCCGGGAATCACAAAAATGACATTACATCTTAAAATAAAATGCGTTTGGCATGCAAATACGAGTGTTTTATTACAGGTACATCTAATGTCTGTTGCTAAAAGAAAAAAAAAGATATGGAAAGAGGGAAAGCAAATGAACCCTAATCCAAATCTTCAGCATCATCATCCTCCCCAAGATCATCAAGAGAGAAGTCGGGCATCCCGGTGAACTCGTCAGTCATATCCTCGTCATCAGAGTATCGAGCCCCCTCCGGAGGCTGGTACTCAAAGTAATCAGAAGGATCAAATCCGACGAAAGGATCGAAGAAAGAAGGCTCTGACGAACCCTCACCCCGCGCATCCCGCCGAGGAAAGAACCGGTAAAGGGTCTCGCGGCCTCGGCGCTCCCGAAGATGTCCCGGCATCCATGCTATGCCGCCCCCGCGAAGGTCCCTCCTGCTGTGGCTCCGGCTCGGCTCTCGGTGGAGGAACATCTACAGAATGCCTCAAAGGCATCGGCGTGTACGCCGGCACACGTCGCGAAGACCGGCAAGACATCTTCGACGCCATCTTCTTCGCGAAAGACCGCATCGCCACATAGCGGCGGGTCAGCATGTCAAAAGCCCTCCCCGGACTCCGCACAAGCAAGTAGCCCAAAGAAACGCTCAATACAAGCCATACTCAACAACAAAAAGAGAAAAATACGTAAAGGATGCTAAGATGGAAAAAAGTAAGCACACTCACCGGTCTATCAGATCCACGCGGTAGGCGGCGGGGAGCTGCTCGGGGGGCAGTGCAGACACCCTCCTCTTCGAGGAATCCCCACGAACATACGTAAAATCCGGCCCAGGCACCGGAACCTCTGGGGGACCCTGCAGACCAGCCTCCCTCTCCCTCGCCAACACCTGTGGCGTCCTCAACTTCCTCCTCACGAAGGACCCATACTCCTCTCCAAACAAAACAAACTCATCGGCACTCACGCCGCCCATATACCTCTCAAAATCCAACACATCCATATCCCGGGAATCCAACATCCCAAAAGGAGGGTCCCTCGGAGCCAAGGGCAGCATACCCGGGCCATGCCGCTGTAAGACCCGCTCTCCCAAATACATGACGTCGCAAGTCGTGCCCCGCAAAGATCTTCCGCCGCACCGTCACTGTGGGAGCCCTCGAAATCATCATCCTCATATCGAGCCCAAGGATACAGAACAAACCTCTCCGGGCTATCTCTCTCCAAATGCTCCTGCACATCCCCGTAGGCGATGGTGAGCTTCCCCCTGCTGGTCCTCCTCCTCCTCACCGGGCGGGCCCAGCCTAACATAGCGGGATACGCTGCTACAGCCCCAGGATCACTATCTCATGGGAAGCACTGAAAGATCTCATAGAACCACACTTGTGACAAAAGCAGAAAAGGCTCAGTGCAAAAGAAAACGGAGAAACGACAAGTTGCTAAATCAAAAACAGCAATAAACTCATACCTCCAATGCAAAGTCAAAACAAGCCAAGGAACTGGCCACACCCCGACTAAACCGATCCAAAGAGAAGTAGAGCTCGGCCAAGCCCGCCTCGCCCCAAGAGATATCACAAACTCTCTCCAAATCAATCAAGCTCTCCATCAGAGCAAAAGGAGCCGTAGTCGAGTGGTTCGAGAACAAAGTCTCGGAAAGCGCAAACCACAAGAAGGAGCGCGCCAGCTGCTCCGCCGTCACCCGGCCGGCACTCGAACATAGGCCCCAATACCGGCCGTGATCCTCATCTCAACATCACTATACAACATGCCAAGACCCTGCGAGGAACAGGCGCAAAGCCCAGCAGCCCGGCAAGACGTCCTCAGAAATCATATCTCGCCACCGCACTGGCCCTCCTTTGAAGGAAAGCCCGGTGATAGCAGCAAAGTCCGTGGGCGTCACCGTCACCTCTCCCCAGCTCAGATGGAAGGTGTGGGTGGTATCCCAACAATACTCAGAAAGGCCAAGGAAGACGCTCTTGTTCTTCCTCGTGTCAGAAACCCCGGTCAAGTTCTCCACGAACACGCCCACGCCAGAAGCATAGACCAGCCTCCTGGGGCTCGGCCTACCATCCACAGAAATGTCCGGCATCCGCTGCCACAAATTGACAACAGCCTCGAGCGATCCCCGAGTCTTCATCTTCTTGGCCTTCCCAGCCAAGAGCCCCTCATCCTGCAGGTAAACACAGCAAAGGTACGTCAGTCACAATACTTAATGCAAAATACCAAAAGAAAATCAAATCACAAAAGACCGTCCCAACACGGCAAAGCAATATATCCCGTCACGAAACACGACACATATTGCACATGATTTTTACATGCAACTCAAAACATGACATGCATTATACATAATTTTTCCATGCAGTCCGTCACAAAACACGGCACACACTGTACAAATTTTCTCAATAAAGGGATCAAGCCCTACACGACACATTTTCAAAATAACCCGTCACAAAACACGGCACATATTGCACATACTTTCAGACAAAACCCGTCACGAAACACGGCACATGTCACATTTTTTTCTACAAAATTTGTCCCTACATGACAATTTTTCCCACATTGTACATACATAAATAGCATAAGGTACAAAACACCAAAACATGCATTTTCATAGAGAGGCACTTTATTTTCACAAATAAAAGCTAATCTACACATTTCTGCACAAAATGCACATATTCACAATATTTACATGCTAATTTTCAACAATTCGTCAAGAATTTCACAAAAGGCATGGCAAATAACAAAAGCCCCAAAATGCGAAAAACTAAAACCTAGTTCTAGCATTCAAAAAATTCGAGCAGGGAATCAAAACGGAATGGATTTCTTACCTCCCCGACGTTCCTAGAGCGACGATTGTGCACCTCCGGATTCGGATACAATACATCCGGGTTCTTCGAAGATGGAACAAAGGAAATCCAATTTCTTTGGAGCTCCATCCGTTGCTCGATCACTTCTTGATCAAGTTGTCGACGACGACCCCTCCGAGAGCCTTCCGCCATTGCGAGCAATTCAAGCTAAAAAATGGAGGATTTTGGTTAACAATGGAGGTTTTTTCCTCTCTCTCTCTCTCGGCTGGTTCGTGAACTGGGAATGGGAAATGAAGGGGATGCCTCGGGTTTTTAACCCAGTCAAAATCTGGGAACTGTAAAATTCACACTTGGTCCGTACGGACCTCTTTACATCCCAGGTTGGTCCGTACGGACCTTCTTGCAATGAGGGGCCAAATTACTTTTCTGCCCTTATAATCTTTGCCCCTGGCTGTCCTAAGGCCTATTTCAGCAAATTCAGTGCAGTTTGGTCCTTAACCAATCAATTCAACAACCGGCCGTCAATGTAAGCCCGGACTCCGCCTACTCAACGGCAATTCAACAACCGGCCGTCAATGTAAGCCCGGACTTCGCCTACTCAACGGAAATTCAACAAATGGGCCGTCAATGTAAGCCCGGACTTCGCCTACTCAACGGCAATTCAACAACTGGCCGTCAATGTAAGCCCGGACTTCGCCTACTCAACGTCAATTCAACAACCGGCCTTCAATGTAAGCCCGGACTTCGCCTACTCAACGGCAATTCAACAACCGGCCGTCAATGTAAGCCCGAACTTCGCCTACTCAACGACAATTCAACAATCGGCCGTCAATGTAAGCCCGGACTTCGCCTACTCAACGGCAATTCAACAACCGGCCGTCAATGTAAGCCCGGACTTCGCCTACTCAATGGCAATTCAACAACTGGCCGTCAATGTAAGCCCGGACTTCGCCTACTCAACGGCAATTCAACAACCGGCCGTCAATGTAAGCCCGGACTTTGCCCACTCAACGGTAATTCAAGAACCGGCCGTCAATGTAAGCCCGAACTTCGCCTACTCAACGGCAATTCATCCACCGGCCGTCAATGTAAGCCCAGACTTCGCCCACTCAACGGCAATTCAAGAACCGGCTGTCAATGTAAGCCCGGACTTCGCCCACTCAACGGCAACGCAAGCACCGGCCATCAAAGTAAGCCGAGCTCCTTTCCCAACAAGTCAAAAGGAAATCGTACATGACTACATATCCCCAGCACCGGCCGTCAATGTAAGCCTGGACTTCGCCCACTCAACGGCAAAACAAGCGCAAGAAGGAGCCAACACCTCCCAGCACAAATCTCAAGGCACAAAACGCCTCCAAAATGCTCATCGACAACGCAAGCACCGGCCATCAAAGTAAGCCCGACGTCACCCTCTCAGCATGAAAAGGCCCCTACAAGGCCACAATGATCCCCAACAGACGAACACTGGCGGCCGTCGTAGGTCCAACCTTCCCCCAGCGAACAAAGCACAAGGCAATCACGCCTCTCGAAATCAAGCACAAGGCAATCACGCCTCACAAAAGGCCTCGCCAGGTTCATACTCCTGAACCAAGCCTCAACTTAAGTTCATACTCCTGAACTAAGTCTCCAACACTAGGTTCATACTCCTGAACCAAAACCCACGTTCAGAAGACGACTCAAGTCTTCATACATGGCACAACCGCAGCCAGAAGACGACTCAAGTCCTCACGCATGGCAAACCGCAGCCAGAAGACGACTCAAGTCCTCACGCATGGCAAACCGCAAATGTAAGACGACTCAAGTCCTCACGCATGGCAAACCGCAGCCAAAAGACGACTCAAGTCCTCACGCATGGCTAACCGCAGCCAGAAGACGACTCAAGTCCTCACGCATGGTAAACCGCAGCCAGAAGACGACTCAAGTCCTCTCGCATGGCAAACCGCAGCCAGAAGATGACTCAAGTCCTCACGCATGGCAAACCGCAGCCAGAAGATGACTCAAGTCCTCACGCATGGCAAACCGCAGCCAGAAGATGACTCAAGTCCTCACGCATGGCTAACCGCAGCCAGAAGACGACTCAAGTCCTCACGCATGGCAAACCGCAGCCAGAAGACGACTCAAGTCCTCACGCATGGCAAACTGCAACCAGAAGACAATTCAAGTCCTCACACTACCTCCAGCCCGGAAGGCTTTAAACCACTCGGTCCGGAAGACCGTATAAACCTCCCAAATCACTATCTCCGGCCCAGAAGGCCTTAAACCACCCGATTAGGAAAATCGTAAAGTTTCCATCCCAAGACACCACCACGTCCTCACAATTGACCTCGGCGGTCACCACATCTTAGGACACCACCACGTCCTTACCACTGACCTTGGCGGTCACACGATACTTCAGGGCACCATCACGCCCACATACACTCACAAATTCACGACATCTGAACTACGACCAGGCTTGATTCCCGCCAGGGATACGTAGGAATCCTATCACAGGGTCCAGCCACCGACCTATACGGTCACCCAGGACGCCGCAACGTCCTCACCATCGACCTATGCGGTCACCCACAGGACACCACAACGTCCATGCACAAAGTTTCAGTCAGAGGACCCTTTCCATCCTCGTGCACCACAAACACTCACCCCACATCTGAACTACGATTAGGCTTGATTCCCGCCAGGGATACGTAGGAATCCTATCATAGGGTCCAGCCAACTGACCTAAGCGGTCACACAATAGGACACTGCCACGTCCTCACCCTGACCTCCACGGTCACTTCCTCTCCCAGCACGCGATCCAGATTAGGACCCTTATCTTATCAACGACTCCACTTCCTCCGTAAGTGACGTCGTTGAGGGGCTTCTGTAAGTACCCCAATCTGGATCACCCTCTTCTGAGCACATGGCAAAACACCGCAGACTCACAAACATAGTCTCGAAGACCTATGGCACTCAAAACCCTCAAAAAAATCCTCAACCAAACCAAGGGAGGAGCCTTTCTGGGATAAAAAGGGACAAAAGGACCTTTTGGGAATTTTCAGGAAATTGGAAAAGCAAATAAGGTCCGTACGGACCTCTTTGTTGCCATAATTACTGAATTCCCTTAAAGTCCACCATATTCCCTCAAATCCCGGAGAAATCATTACCCCCTGCATGGATGGTCCGTACGGACCTCTTTGCATGCAGAGATGGTCCGTACAGACCTTATTGCACCCAAAAGCCATCATGGCTGAATCTTCTCCATCATCACAGATTCCCTCAAATCGAGGAAAACTAAAATCCTGGATTACCTAGAAGGTCCGTACGGACCTTCTTGCACCAAATTTGGCACTATAAATAGAGGGCTCCCCCTCCCTCATTTGACACACCTCCCACTTCTCTTCTCTCCCTAAGCCTTCAGGCTCCCCCTCTAAGTCCTCTTGAGGCAATCCCAGCCCCTTTCGGATCCTTCCGAGCCCCCTCGTGGTGCTCCGAAGCCTCCTCGAGCGCTCCCGCGACGCTCTCGCGCTGCCCCGAGGCACTCTCGAGGTACTCTGAGGCCCCTCATGGTACTCCGAGGCCTTGCCTGGTCTTTCCAAGGCGTCACGGCTCTTTCCGAGTCAAACCGGCGATCCCAAACCACGCCGAAACTCTGCCCGAGTGACTCCTGCCATCCCAACACACGCCGAAACTCTGTCCGAGTGACTCCTGCCATCCCAACGCACGCCGAAGCTCTGCCCTAACGCAGCATACAATCTCAACTCACGCCGAAACTCTGTCCGCAGACAACCGGCCCCTCCCGAAGCAATCCCGGTCCGTGCCGGAACATCATTCCATCCTCAAACACTATTCCCCAGCGGAAGACAGACACGAACCAACATTGGTAAGGCTTCCTTCCATTACTATTTCAATACATTTCAATACGCAGTGTACAATGTAGACATCCGACACAGCATGCATTTTTAAAAGCACACACACACACACACAACATTTAAAGAATATTAGGGGTATCTGAATGACTCGTTTTTACGAGGCGACTCGGGTGAGCTCTAAGATTCTAATATTCTCTTCCCGATGAGTCATCTGACCTCCGAACTCAAAATCTCATCACACAAAAACAATTTACTATTATTTTTAAACTGATGCCCCTTTTTCAATGTTTTGGGCTTAATAATAAAAACGGCGTGGCGACTCTACAAAGCAAAACACAGCGAGACACCTCCACCAACGAAAACGCTGCAAAGCGGGAAATGCCAGATGTCGGGGCGCGATTGCGCTGCCTCTCGGATCCGGGTAATTTTAGTGGGCCCCCTCACTACGTCTATAAGCCCCTCGTATTCCACCTGTATTTCGACTTCCCAGGGTGGACAGCCTCGGGCGAGGGTCCTATAGGGCAAGCGGGTCCCACCGATCGAAAATGAAAACGATCCTAAAAGTCTGGCGGGTAATCGAGTTTTAACGAGCATTCGATGTAAATTACGGACAAAGCTGACGTCAAAGTCAAGATCATGCCCGAGGGCTCGACAAAAAGTCGGCATGATTCGGACTGATAAATGTCCACAATTGATCTTGACATGTCGTCAATTAGGTCGTAATTGGGCATGAAATAATCGTTAATCCTTGATGACTCAGTGTCATGCTGGGAGTCAGTGTATAATTTGTGCGCCGTAGTCAAAGTCAAGGCGCCGATCAATATCTCGGTCAAAGCCCGTGACGGAAAACCGGCGGGACTTCGACCGATTAGGGTCCCGAAAGATATTGACTTGGTATGCCGACTAAGGCTTGAAAGGAAAGGTCTATACACGGACGGGGCATGACACGGACGGACTAAAAAACCAACCGGTCTCGGACACAGTGTGTCACGGACAAGTGCATGGTCGACACGAGGCTCCATGGGATGTTTGGGTAGTCCCGTGCTTGCACCGAGAGGCGTAATAAGACCAAACGGGCCGCTACAGGGATTTCCCCGGGTTAGGGACGTAGTGTGCAGTGTAAGGTCGAGTGCGCGTAGTGTGCAAGCAGTCTATCTTCTTTTTCTGAGTAAAATAGAAATTTTCGCATGTGTCTTAAAAAGTATGATGCATGCACAAAATGATTTGAAAATGATTTTTTTTTTGAAAAATTTTTTTTGAAGCCCCTTTTTTTTTTGAAAATCTTTTTTTTTTTTGAATTTTTTTTTTGATTTTTTTTTTGAAATTTTTTTTTTTGAATTTTTTTTTGAAAGCAAATAACACATAAGCACATAATTCAAAATTCAAGGCAACGGGTTCGATAGTCAAAATTATGACTTTTTCCGAGGCGGCCAAAACAACACGAAAATGTGAAAAATCAACACACACACAACAAACGGTTTCAAATGCCGGGACGGAAGCTTGACCCTCAAAAATCAACACTTAATTTTTTTGAAAATGTTAAAAACCATTTGTGTGTGTGTGTGTGTATTGTTTGGCCAAAATAAGTTCAAACTGAAAAGTAAAAATTGAGGACTCTTTGTAAGACTTTGAACAAATCCCATGATTTTTGGTGTGATTTTAGGGTTGAGTTTTGGTACTCAAAAGACCTTTTGAAGTTGAAAACCAATTCTGCCAGAATGAAAAGGGCAGTGGACACTTGATTTTAAAATGGGTTTAAGGGCTTTAAAACTTCAAAATCTGGGAAAAGTCCGAGAATGAAAGTTGTTCAAAACACCTTAAATAAGGTTTATGTAAAATAACTTTCCCATTTGGAGATGATTTGGTGGACCAAAATCTTCTGGAAATCTCAGATATGAAATCTGGATTTCCAGAGACTGAGGAATTGACTTTTAAAAGAAAATTTGAAAAAGGGAGTTTTACTAACACAAAAAATAAAGTAAAAATATGTCTGTAAATCTCTGGATGTTGGATACAAAAAGTATTTTGTAGTCAACACCAAATTTCAAGTTTCTATATGTCCAAAAAATTAGACCATGGACAGAGGTCTTAGAGAAAGGCTACTGGACAGCAACTTCCTCTTGAAGAAAAACATGATTTTAAAAGGGGTTTGGCATCCATGATTGTCCCCATATCCTTAGGCTTTGATTATTAGTCATGAGACATTTTAGTGGTGATCTACTATATAAAGCCATCCTTAGGGTACATTAGGACTTAAGCATTTCATTTGCTTGGGAAGGGAAATTTTATCCTTTGAAATCAAGATTTGATGTATGAAAATGATTTTTAGGGTTTTGAAAATGTGTTTGCAAGTAATTAAAAACACTTTGAAAGTAATGTTGATCCTTGTAAAGGATCATCCATGGAGATGAACTTCCATGGTGATCCTCTTGGATCTAAAGCAAGAAATGAACAAATTACATCTTCAAAGTTTGAGATGCATGCATGGATGAGAGAGATTTAGGGTAGGGAGAGGGAGGTTATACCTATCTTCCCTTGTGTTTGTGTTTGTGTTTGAGTGGATTCAAGGCTTGAAAGTGTTTAGGGTTTGAATGTGTTTAGGATTTGTGATTAGAGTTGGTCAAAGAGAAAACAAGTAGATAACACTTAAGTCCTCTATGTTTTCTCTCTAATCCTCCTCCTAAGGGGTGATTTAAGCTTGGGCTTGTGTATGTATGAGAGTGATTTGAGAGTGTTTGGAGTGAGTGGGGTTTGGGAAAGATTCAAGAGAAAATGGTGGCAATTCAAGGGAATTCCCACTGTTTTCTCCCTATTTTTCGCCAGAGTTTTGCTTCTGTGAGTGAATTGTGTTGTGTAAACTGAGAGAGGAGGGTTCAATTCATAGGCCACTGTGGGATGCAATAGGATTCGCGCGGACATGTCTGAGGCGTGCACTATTCATTAAATGCTGCTCCAGGCTTTGGACAGGAAGAATATTTTTCAAATTAAGCAACCAGGCTGTTGACTGCAGCTTCCCATTTCGGGTTTTTACAATTCTTTTGCTTTTTTGAGATTCTTTTCTTGGTTTATCTTTAAATAGCGATGCCTAGTTTACCCTTGCTTTGTTGGAAAAGTTAGGAATGTTAGAAATGTTAGGAATGTTAGGACTTTCGTTAATTTTCTAACGAAAATACTACCAACTCAAATTGGAGCACTTACAGTAACCAGTCCCCCGAACTCAAAATCTCTTCAAAAATAGGCTTCTCAATGTTTTCCTTTAAAAACGGCGTGGCGACTCCCAAACTTTTCAAAATTCAAAATATAAGCAAACAATCTTTCTTGATCTTTTCCGAAGGTCGTTCATTCAGGTTTGTAATTCTCAACAGGCTTGAGGAGGCCTTCTTTGATCAATCCTTTCAGCATCTTACTCAGCGGCATATCCAACTTGTCGAAGTGCACGGAAGGCTGCTTCGGGGTGGAGTTGTTACTTTGCGGGACTGGGTTTTTGTTGCCCGACTGCTGTCCCTGATAGATGTAGTTGATGGATGTATCTTTCCTTTGCCGAGGGCCGGTGCAGGATTGAATGTAGCTGCTGATCTGTATCTGTATGGCTGTACTGTGGCCAGTTTTTCCTTGAGATCCTTTTCGAACTGTGAGCCGGCATTGACCATGGCTCTAAGATCTGGGAAGAAGTGATGGCTGATTAGGGTTCTGATGGACGGCCTCAAGCAGGACTTGAAGATCCGCATCTGTTCATCCTTGGAGAGTGGCTCCATAATCTCGGAGAGTTTCCAACTCCACCTATTGTAGAATTCTCCGACGCTTTCATCTGCTTTCCGCTTGGTGGTGATTAAGTCCTCACGACTTGTTTCCCACTCTAGGTTGGATCTGTATTGCTCTAGGAAGATATTGCTGATCTGATCCCAGGTATGGCGATCTACAGGCTTGACCCTTAGGAACCATCGTAACGCTGAACTCTTGAGCATATACTGGAAGTGATCAGCCATTTGCTGGAGGGTTGCTCCTTTCACTCTCATGCAGAGAACGTAGGTGTCAACATGAGTCTGTGGACATTCAGTTCCGTCGAATAGGTCCATCTCCGGCATTCTGAACTTGGCAGAGAGAGGCGTGACCATTCTCGGATCTGTGGATCTGAGCATTTCTTGCTTCGAGCTGCTTATGCTGGCCTTCAGGTCTTTCTGTTCGACCATCCAGGCTAGGGCTGGGTTCAGTTGGACTTTGAGGCTCAGTGTCGGGTGCTGCCATATGAGCGGCAGTAATTGGAGGTGGGAGGCTTGATATATGTGGATATATAGGGGCCTTTTCTGGACTGTATCGGGGTTTATCCCCGGTGTTTAGAGGTTCGTGTATAGGCAATGGGTTGAACCTGGGAGGGTATTGGAGGATATTGACATCTGTTTGAGATGGTCCAGCGGTGAGCTGGTTGTACCGAGTGATGGGAGTAGTACTGGCTTAACCATATATGATAGGGGTGCCTTGAGAGGTGGCAACATGAAGCCTCGGTCGGCTGTTTCCTTGGTTCGAAGGCATCCCGTAAGTTGGTTGGGGAGGAACCTGGTTGAAGGTTTGAGGAGTTGATCGGGGAGGCTCGTCGTCCTCGATCAGGACAAAGGTACCGTCTGGCTGGGGGATAGTTGTTATACCTCGCTCATTCAGAAGCTGTACCATGAAATTTTGCTGATCTTATTTCTGCCTTTTGTGAACCTCACATGCCCGGATGGCTTCTTCCAATGTCATATCTGTTACCGGTGGCGGGGTTCAGTTCCCGTCACGATTTCTCGGTGAGCTTGACATGTCGGAGAGTCTGGCTGAAGAACTGAGGGAACCGAAGAACTGTCTGACGCTGCCGTAACTGTGGCTCTGGCGAGGTGCTAATCCGAAATTCTGAACGACTTTCTGCTCGCTGTAGGGAACGAAAGGCAGGGTTTAAGCTTCGAAAAGGGTATTTGGCTCGAGGATTCGGGCTAGTGCAATGTGCAGTTACCGATTAATGTTTACTTAAAACGTATTTTCTCAGAGTCCTAATCGGTTGGAAAAGATCGTGTCTTCTTTTTCGCAACTAACCTAAGGCTCTAATCAGTTGATCTCGTCACTACGTTTATAAGCCCCTCATTTTTCACCTGTAAATCGTCTTCCCGGGATGGACAATCCCGAGCGAGGGTCCTATAAGGCAAGCGAGTTCCATCGACAAAGGAGAAAAGTGAACTTAAGGCTAGTTGGTTGCGCAAACTTCCAACGTATGTGACACACGGGCCACGGTCGAAGTCAACGTCCATGAGCTAAGGCAGAAATCGTGCCGAAATTTTGGCATGACCTCTCCTAACTCGCTTGCACGAGGGGCCTTAGCTTTTGGTGTTGTCCAAGTTGTGCCAGGTACGGTGCATACGTTGAGGGTTTGGTGACACGGTGTCACATTGAACCTTCGAGTATGTTTTTCGGCAGGGCTCCGCGTCAAAGTCAAGGCTAAAAAAACTCAAGACTTCGGGTCGGGAACGACCTTCGGTCTCAATCTTTTAAGCTTGACTTGTGAGGGAACCCGGCGTAAAAAACATACACTTGGGATTTATGACACGTACTAAGCCAAAAAACCAATCGGGGTCTTGGACGAAGTGTGACACAAAGAGTGCATGGCTTACACGGGCTAGGATGGGCTATTGGGACGACCCCGTGCGCGCTCGAAATGTGTCTGGCAGACCAATCGAGCTGCAACTGAACGGTCGTATCGGGTTACGGGTCGTAGTGTGCAGTGTACCGAGGCAGCAAGTGCACGTAGCGTGCGGTGTACCGAGGCAGCAGTGGAAGTAGTATGCGGTCACTAAATTCTTTTCTGAGTAAAACAGAGATTTTCAGAATGTGTTTTAAAGAATTTATGCGCAGTTCAAAATGTAACATGAAAATCTTGTATGAACGGGAATGCACGAACATGTTATGATTTTAGATGAAAAAATGCAACACATTTTTTTTTTGCTTCGAAGAACCGTTCGATATTTTGAACAAACACACACAAAAATGAGAAAGGGTAAACAAAAGTTTGACCCACGGAATGCTTTTTTAAAACGACGGTAGTTTTGAAAAAGTATCCTTATCCCCAGGGGAGTCGCCAACTGAAATTACCCGGATCGCGCGGGGCTGCGTGCGAGCGGTTGTCTTTCGCGGTGTTTGGGACCTCGCTTTCGGGAAGGAGAGGAGTCGCCACGCGGTTTTGTATTCTGAGCCCAAATGTTGAAAATGGCTTTGAAAAACGTGTCGTTTTATATTTTGAGCCCAAACTTTGGAAATGGCTTTGAAAAGGTGTCGTTTTGTATTTTGAGCCCAAACTTTGGAAAATGGCTTTTAGTACCAGAGATTGTTAGATTCGGAGGTCACGTTACGTTTCGGAAAGAGTATGTTGAGATCACCCGAAATGCCTCGTATGACGAGTCTTTCTACCTTTCTCGAAATTGTGTGTGTGTGTGTGTTTATGTTTGCATTTTGAAAATGGGGGCTTGAATGACAAGCTTAATCTTGGTTTGAATGTCAAACGTTGATTTTAAGATTCTTGGAAAAAGCGAGCGTTTGAATGATAAACGTCAGTTTTGGAGTTTTTTAGGAAAAAAGGTGTGAGTGACGAGTTTGAATCTTTTAACTTAAGTGTCAAATGTTGACTTTTAAGAAAAGAGCGTTTGAATGTCAAACGTCGGGTTTGGAGTTTAAAGATGATCGTTTGGATGCCAAACGTCACTTTTGTAAATGACTATCACGAACCAAACGGTTCGGACTGTAAAGTTGCGAATCGACGGATCAAACGATCCGGATCGTAAATGACATAAACGTAAAGAACGGGGCCGAAACGCCATTTTACCCCGAGATTACTTCTCTTACGGGAGAGAAGATAATCTTGGACTAAAACGTATCGGACCCCATAGACGGCGTTACGTCTACATTTCAAGGATTTTGACTGAAACGGTTATAGCGTTTGACGCGTAAACCGAGATGAAACGAGTGTTTAGGGAGAGAGAGTGTTACCTATGGCTAGAGGTTGACTCTTTTGGCTCGGTTGACGTATACGGGATACAATTTAGTGTTTGAAAGGGTGTTTAGTTTGTTTGGTTCGTGTTTGGTTGAAAAACGAGGTTTTCACGTAAATCGAGGCAAAACGGGGCTCGGGAGAGGGTAGGAAATGGTTATGCCATGGGCTTTGGTGAAAGAGATTAATATTTTTCCTCCTTTGAAATGTTTGACAGCCCTCTGTATTTATAGGGTGAAATTGTAAAACAGTCCGGACAGACTTTTCCTCAATTTGGGGAGGTTTTCTGGTATTTTGGAAATTTGGAGGACTTGTTGGCAATTCTGAATTTTCTGTAAAACAGTCCGTCCGGACTGTCACTCAATCTCAGGGGTATTTTGGTCTTTTCCCTTTGAAATCTGATTGATGTTGACTAGAGGGCCTTGGCATGTATGCCACGTTCCCCTGTGACTCACCTAGGGTAGGGTTTTCGTCCCGTTATTTTTGGTTTTGTCCGTTTTTTAAATAACTATCCGGAAAATGTCCGAAATGCCCCCGAAAAGTGTCGAAAAGTGCGTTTTTTGGGAAAAGATGTACTTTTACGTGTGGTAACGTGTGTCGAGTACGCTTTGATGTTGGAATGCACGGGCCAGTCCCGGGACGTCTCGTTGGCTTGAGAACGGGGAGTTTAACGGGTTCTGGTTAACTTGGTAAGGGCCAGTTAACAGATTCTGGTTAACTTCTAACGGATTTTGACGATCCGGATTTTGGTACTTACAGGTAGCTGCTGGCAAGTTTTTGGGGTTCATGGTATCTCAAAGGGGTATTGAGGCTAACCCAAAGAAGATCAAAGCTTTGGTAGAGATGCAGGAACCAACGTGCATCAAGGAGGTACATCGATTAAACGGAAGGGTTGCAGCTTTGGGTCGCTTCATAACCAAGTCAGCAGAAAGGTCTCTCCCCTTCTTCAAAACTTTGAGGGGACGAAAAACTTTGAGTGGACGACTGAATGTTCCTCGTCGTTCCAACAACTCAAGGAGTACCTCGCCTATCCCCCATTGCTGAGTAGCCCGGTCCATGGAGAGAGCTTGTATGTCTATCTATCAGCTAGAGATCGAGTTGTAGCAGCATTGTTGGTCAGAGAGGAAAATGGGCTTCAAAAGCCGATTTATTATGTGAGCAAGGCTTTATCCAACGTGGAAGGAAGGTACTTCAATGTTGAGAAGGTAGCCTATGCCTTGGTGGTTGCAGCCAGAAAATTACGGGCATATTTATCAGCTCATTCCATTGTCGTGCTGACCTTAACACTCCATTGAGAAAAATATTGCATAAGCCAGAAAGTTCAGGTCGATTGCTCAACTGGTCCATTGAATTAACAGAGTTTGATATTGAGTACAGAACTCGAAAAGCTTTGCAAGCTCAGCCTTTGGTGGACTTCTTGGTCGAGTTTACGTTCACCAAGGAGGATAATACAAAGGATACCCCAAAGGAAAGCTCGAAAGGGAAAGAACAGTCGAGCCAGCAGACAGTGAGTTTACCCGATGATTGCTGGAAGGTTTACTCGGATGGGTCAGTGACTAAGAATATCAGTGGAGTTGGGATTTTGATGATCGAGCCATAAACTGGAAAGGCCTTTGAGGAAGCTTCGAGGTTCAAATTTCAAGCCTCCAACAACCAGGCTGAGTATGAAGCCTTGATTGCAGCAATCGAATATGCCCAGTGTTTTGGGGCGACAAAAGTCATAGCCTATTGTGACTCGCAGTTGATCGTGAACCAAGTCAAGGGAGAATATAAGGTGATCAACTCAGTCCTGATCAAGTACTGCGAACTGGTGAAGAAGCTGGTCCAAAACTTAGAATTTTGGGAGATACAAAGGGTAGGCCGCAAAGAGAATGAATTGGCCAACCTACTTTCCAAACTGGCTACCTCAGACGAGAAACATGGAGAACCAGTCTCATACTTAGAGCATCCACCATACGAAAGAGTGCATGTTCTATGCTCGGTCTACGACACTAAGTGTTGGATTGACGAGATGAAGGCCTACATCGAAACAGGCAAGCTACCAGCGGGTAGCAAAGAGCAAGAACGATCAAGAAGAAGTCCCCAAGGTTTGCTATACATGGGGATGCACTATTCAGAAGGTCATTCATAAAACCATTACTGAGGTGTATTCATCCTACGGAGGTTCCTTAATTCTTGCTCGAAGTGCATAGTGGGGTATGTGGTGGACACCTGAGGGCCAGAACTTTGGTAGACAAAATACTTACATTGGGATACTATTGGACTCACTTAAGGGAGGATGCTCGTGAATTCATGAGAAAATGTGACAAGTGTCAAAGGTATGCTGTTGGGTATGCTTGTTTTAACCCTCCCATTTTCGTATTAGATTTGATTGATACCATAACCTCCTATTTATTTTAAGGACTTTAGGACCCTATGTAATGAAGCTTAGACTTCAATTTTTTAACTAAGTCCATTTCATAGAATAGGTTAAAATTAGGCTTGAAGACTGGCTCAAGAATCATTGGATTTTAGGATTGCAGTTTCAAGGGTTTCTGAACCGCCTTTTTCAGAACCGCTTAGCAGAACCGCCTTTTGCCTTGAGATTCCTCTCATCTGAAACCGCTTGATCAATCAAGTGCAAACCGCACTTTTGGAAATCCTCTTCTGGTGGAACCGCCTTTTGTCAAAACCGCTTGCCCCAGAACCGCCCCAATGATTGACTTCTTGAAGTGATCCTTTTATCCCTTAGAATCCACGTCAGCAATATTAAATGTCAACCACCATATCTTGTCACGTGACCCAATGTCAGAGCAGATCTGCAAAGATCTCATAAAGGTGACAGATGTCCTAACCACCTTGATTGCGGCGAGGTCTGATCGGCTTTTGCACCAACAGACTCTAAAGGACAAAAGTGGATATCGGTGGACCAATGGGAAAGCATCAAATCTTGTCCTTGAGCAGTTTGTGTCCAACGGCTATATTTGAGATGCTTGGGTATAAATACCCCCAATCTTCACCATTTGAAGATTGCTTGAAAATATTGAGAAATTGCTTTGTGATCATCGAAGTTGAAGCTACGCGAGAAATTCTTAGTCCTTTGAATCTTCATCTTCATACTTTAAGAAATATTCCTCAGCCCAGAAATCAAGCCTTAACACATTCAAGAATCATTGTGCTCTACATCTCACAGATTTAAAGAGCCTTGATCTTGTTCTCACACACACACCTCTCTTGTTTAAACACATAGTTTATTCATTTGAGATACACCGGTTATAGTCTAGGATTTGTTCTTCATAGAAAAGATTTTATTGTACTTTGTAATCTCTCAAATACTCAAATATAAAATCTCTCTTAGAAATCCAAGACTAACCATCTTGGTAGTGGACGTAGATCGTTTATCGATTGAACCACTCCAAATATTGTGTTCTTACTTTCTGCATTTTATTTCTTGCGCTTACTAATTATCTACTTTTCTCTCTGTTTGATCTTATATAGTTATCCTTTATTGTGAAATTGTGTTTGGAGTTAACATAGTCATACTGCACTTTCAGTTTTACAACTGCTCAGAAAATTGCACTAAAACCGCCTTACAAAACCGCCTTCTCAAAACCGCATTTTTATCAAGTATATTCCATTTGTGCATTTTACAACTCTACTTGCAGTTTCTAATACACTGCAAGAGGTTTTGTAAGCGTAGAGGTTTAGTTTTAAATTGAGGGCGAAAAATTTTAAACGACTATTCACCCCCTCTACTCGTATTTTCACCCTTGTTGCCACCTTTGGGACCAACAAGTGGTATCGAGCTAACACATTTTAAAACCCTTTGTTTTTCAAGCTTAACGGCTTGTGTGCCGATTCGATATGGCAAATACAAAGACAATGACTACTTTGTTAACTATTCACACATTCCAATCTTGGACGAAGACCACTTTGACATCTGGAAGTGCCGAATGCTTATTCATTTGGAAACTATAGATGAAATCTTTGGTGGAGTGCGTAATCAATGGCCCGTTAGTTCCAATGAAGGCCAACACGAGATGCAACCACCGGTGCAACAATTCCCAGAGGTCAAAAAGCCAAAAGAAGAGTGGTCGGATGAAGAGAAGAGATTGGTTGCCTTGGACGACAAGGCTAGGCACATCATTTACGGAACCCTCCCGAGTATCAACTCTTCGAGAAAGTGATGTACCTCAAAACCGCATAAGCGAGATGTGGGATGCCATTGAGAGCTACCTCGAAGGTGATGATGAATGCAAGGAAACCAAATTATATCTTTGTTGAAAGATCATACAACAACTTCAACAGAAAATCCAACGAAACCTTGCGTCAAACCTACGACCGATATGTTGAGGTAGTTAATGCTTGTAGATCTCTTGGCAAAACTTTAACCGATAAGGAAATCAATATGACTTTCCTATACGCTTTAGGTTCTAAATGGGTAAATAAGGCTACCTCTGTAGAAGACTCCAAAGTTTTGGGTACTTGGTCGTTAAGTAACTTGTACGCCAATCTTAGAGTCTATGAATTAAAATTAAATCATATTGAAGAGAATGAAGGAAAAACCAAATCGCTTTCTATGTCCGTAGTGGAACAAGAGGAGAAACCATCTACATCCAACCAAACCACCGATCCTTCCATATCAACCTCATCACTCATCGAGATGGATGATGATGATTTTGCCATGTTTGTGAAAAGATTCCAAAAATTTAGAAAATCCACAAAACCTTTCACAAAATCATTTTCAAAAGGCAAACCTCCTGCAACGTTTTCTAAAATTTGGAGATACAAAGAAAAAGAGTGATCTAGTTTGCTACAATTGTAGAAAACTGGTCACTTTGCATCCGAGTGTCCACGGCCTAAATATGAATACATGAAAAAGAAAACCTCTCTGCGAAATTTTCTCGTCGCAAGGGAATGGTTGCTTTGAGGAGGAAGAAAATTCCAAGGAATTAGCAACTTGGATTGAAAGCAGATTCGATGATGGAAGTGATGATGAAACCGAAGAGGTTAATCTACAGCTTAGTTGCGGATGCTTCAGATGAATCGGATTACGAGTCGGTCGAGTTGCAAGATATGGAAGAAAAGGAGGTTTCTACAAAACTTCCAAATTTTAAATTGGATGATGATATCAAACTTACTCCTAGCATTAAGATAGGAAATTGCTCGTATTCACGTCCCATTTTTCCTCCTACAAATGCTCCACCTTCAAAAACTATTCCAAAGAAGAAAATTTTGAAAAAGGTGGTGGAAGAGGTTTCTCCCATGGAACATGAAAGGATGTTCAAGGAAGCTGAAATGGTGATCCATCAGTTCTCTAATCTTAAGAAAGCCTTAAGCTTAGCTCATGATGAACTTAATCTATACAAGACGGAGAAAACTGTGATGAGGTCTGAAATTTCTAATCTTAAGGACCAAATCAAACAGATGACTCCTCTTGCTGATCAAAACCGCATCCTTGAAACTAAGGTTGCTGCACTTCAACTCAGGAATGATGACTTGGTAACCCAAATCGACGATCGCCAAAAGATTATTGATTCATGGCTCAAGTCTCAATCCACCAAGGATAAAATCATGGACTTCCAAGTTCCTCCTGGAACCAAGGATGGTCTAGGATTTGGATCTGAGGAAGAGGAGAAGTGTGCATCCTCGAGTGAAAAGGATGAGGAAATTTTGGAACTAACTAAAGAAATTCCCAAGGGGAAGCATGCTAAAGGAAAGGGTAAAGGAAGACAAGTAAATTATGTCTACCACTAAAGGAAAGCAATATGGGAAGAATTACGTGTTAAAACCTAAGAATTACGTGGAAGCACTGAAGAGGAAATGGCTTATGGAATTGGTAGAATCCCTGCTCCAACCGCTTACGGTGGAAAAGGCGGTTCTGCTAACTCCGGAGTCGACCGCGCTTCTTCTTCGACCGCTCCTCCCGCCTTCAAAAGCAGGAATAGCGTTCCCAGAAAATACATGGTCAAACCAAAGCACATTCCCTTCGTATCATTTGGAATGTTAGTGAGCGCACCTCCCAAACCGCTTCCTTGTCCTAAAGCGCATGCAACTCCTAAGAAGAGTAAGGAGTTAGTAAAATCTCATGAAGCTTGTAGCTATTATAAATGTTACGTGTGTGATGGTTTAGGTCACAAGGTACTGCGAGAATGCCTTTTGCGGTTCACATCCAATGCCGGAAGAGCAAACCTCCTTGTCAAACGGTGTGGGTCGTAAGGGTTGCTAACTTCAGGACCCAAGGAATAAAGGGGACCTCGTTCTTAATGTTTACATTTCAGGTCCTCTTGCTTCATGGTGGTCACTCCAAGGATAATGAATGGTATCTTGACGGTGGCTACTCAAGACATATATTTGGAGATAGATCATTACTTGAAGATGTCGTTGAAGCAAGTGGTCCGTCTGTAACCTTTGGTGACAACAACAAAGGCAAGACCATTGGATATGGTGTTATAAGGAGAGGAAACCTAACTATTGAGAAGGTTTCTCTTGTCGATGGACTCAAGCACAACCTCCTTTCAATTTCTCAATTTTGCGACAAAGGAATGCTTTGCAACTTCACATCATCAAACCGCTTTATCAAAGATAGCATTTCCGGCGTCACCCTACTCACGGGGATTCGTAAGAGTAATATTTACATTATTGATCTAAATTACGCATGTAGTATTACTAATCTCTGTTTTGTAGCTAAGAATGTGAGCGAAAATAGTTGGCTATGGCACAAGAGGTTGAGCCACTTGAACTTCAAGTATCTTGCAAAGATTGGTAGGGAAAACCTCGTTCGTGGTTTACCTAAAGTGGCTGACCACCATCCTGAGAAATGCGGTGCATGCCGGCTTGGTAAGCGATCCGCGTCGTCTTTCACCGGCAAGACCGCTCCATCAACTTCAAGATGCTTACAAGCTTGCTTCACATTGATTTGTTTGGACCTGTAACCACTGTCAGTATTGGAGGAAATAGATATACCTTAGTGGTGGTGGATGATTACTCAAGATATACGTGGGTTGAGATGATGATTTCCAAAGATGATTGTTATGAGATTCTCACCGCACTTTTAGACGGCTCCAAACTCAAAAAGAAGATGACATCGTTAGTGTTCGATCGAGATAATGGAACAGAATTTAAGAACAACGGTGTTGCTCGGTATTGTGATGACCGTGGGATTGATCACAATTTTTCCACTGGTGTTCCACAACAAAATGGGGTTGTGGAAAGGAAGAATAGGACATTGATTGAAATTTGGAAAGACAATGATATCTAAAGCGAAGCTACCTCGGTATTTCTGGGCTGAAGCAATCAATACCGCATGCTTCACTCAGAACCGTTCCCTCATCAACAAAACCTATAATAAGACTCCCTATGAGCTTTGGCGAGGAAGAACCCCCAACATTGCATTCTTCAAGATCTTTGGCTGCAAATGCTTTGTCCTCTACAACGGAAGAGAAAATAGAGGTAAATTCGGAGCCAAGGCCGATGAAGGTATTTTTGTTGGGTATGCTAAACATTCTAAAGCTTTTCGTATTTTCAATAAAACTAGTTTAAAAATAGTAGAGTCTGTCCATGTTACTTTTGATGAGCATTCTCTCCTTGAGCCACATTTGGCTCCAAATGTTCTTGATGATTTTGTTGAGCATAATGAACCGGGTGAACCATCTCAAACCGCACCCGAACCTCAACCGCAAAATCCGGCACCCTCAGCGAAATTCCCTCAAACCGCAATTTTCAAACCGCACTGAAGTTCCTACTCCGGATGCAACTCGAAGGGAAGAAGAAGTTGAGAATTCCCTATCCGGCTTATAGAACCTCTTCGTCAACTTACATTCCATGACTTATTTGAAGGATCTAACGATGTTTCAATTGATGATCTTCAGCAAACCTCAGTTCAACCGGACTTACCCCAGGAGGTTCGTGAAGTCAGCGGTCACCCCCTCACAAATGTGATTGGTGATCCTGTTTTCCGGTGTTCAAACAAGGAGATCTAATTATGATGAGCATACTTCACTTTTGTCTCAAGTTGAACCCAAGAAGATTGATGAAGCACTCCAAGATTCCAGTTGGGTCGTTGCTATGCAAGAAGAACTCAACCAGTTTGAAAGATGCAAGGTCTGGACCTTGGTGCCTAGACCTCAGGATCAAGGAGTGATAGGAACTAAGTGGGTATTTAGGAATAAGATGGACGAGAATGGAAGCATCACTAGGAATAAAGCAAGGTTGGTTGCACAAGGATATAGGCAAGAAGAAGGAATCGATTATGATGAAACATTTGCTCCAGTTGCAAGATTGGAAGCTATCAGAATTTTCTTAGCCTACGCCTCTTTCAAGCATTTCAAGTTATATCAAATGGACGTAAAGAGTGCATTCCTCAATGGCGAACTGCAAGAAACCGTGTATGTTGCCCAACCACCTGGATTTGAAGACTCCAAATTTCCCAATCATGTCTACAAACTCCAGAAAGCTTTGTATGGACTTAAGCAAGCTCCAAGGGCATGGTATGAGACTCTTTCTAAATTTTTACTAGAAAAAGGATTTAAACGTGGTAAAATTGATACAACTCTTTTTATTGCCAAATATAATGAGCATACTTTACTTGTTCAAATTTATGTCGATGATATTATTTTTGGTTCTACTAATGAGTTACTTTGTAAGCGTTTCGAGAAGCTAATGAAAAGCAAGTTTGAGATGAGCATGATGGGAGAATTAACATTCTTCCTCGGGCTTCAAATCAAGCAATGCGAAGAAGGTATTTTCCTCAGCCAAGCCAAATACACCAAGGAGTTGATAAAGAAGTTTGGATTAGAAAATGCTAAAGCATATGATACTCCAATGGCCACCGGCAATAAGCTAGATAAGGATCTCAAAGGTAAGAAAGTTGATCAGACTTTATATCGAGGTATGATCGGCTCATTACTTTACTTAACCGCTAGTAGGCCAGATATCATGTTTAGTGTCTGTGTATGTGCTCGCTATCAAGCAGATCCTAGAGAAGCACATCTTATTGCAGTCAAGCGTATAATCCGCTATTTATCTGGAACCACTAACCTTGGACTTTGGTATTCCAAAGATTCGAACTTCGATCTTGTAGGTTATTCAGATGCAGATTATGCAGCTTGTACAATTGACAGGAAAAGCACTAGTGGTACTTGTCATTTCCTTGGAAATAGACTAGTTGCTTGGGCCAGCAAGAAGCAAGCTTCAGTTTCAGTGTCTACCACGGAAATTTGAGTATATTCTTTGTTGGTAGTTGTTGCTGTCAAATCCTTTGGATGAAGCAGCAGTTGGTGGACTATGGAATCCATGAAGGAAATTGTCCTATCATGTGTGACAATACTTCCACAATTTCAGTCTCCAACAACCCTGTCATGCACTCCAAGACCAAGCATATAGATATCAAGTATCATTTCCTCAAAGACCATGTGGAGAAGAGGAATATCCATTTAGAGTATGTGGGGACAGACAACCAGTTGCGATATCCTCACAAAAGCTCTTGACTCCAAGAGATTTTCTTTTCTCGAAGGAGAAATGGGTATGCTTGAACTTAAATAAATTCCATACTCTTTATATGCTAACTTGTTTGTTGAGATTAGGTTGAAATTCCTTTGGAATCAAACCGCCTGTTGAAACCGCCCATTCCAAAACCGCAAGCAGTCCAACCGCCTGCATACAACCGCAAGTTCCAAACCGCTCATGCAGTCTGACCGCTTGGATCAAAACCGCGTTTCAACATGAAGTAATCTCTGTCTATTTTTATTGCTTATCTTCATTAAAAAAAAAAAAAAAAAAAAAAAAAAAAAAAAAAAAAAAAAAAAAAAGCTGTTCAAATTCTTTATTTATCTTTAATTTTTATTTTTGACATAAGGGTATTTTTGCAAATATTTTCCCTCAAATATTTAAATTTTAGAGCATTTAATGCTAAGGGGACATGAGCATTTAAAGCCCTCATGTCAGCCGTCATAGAGAGATGTGCAGAGGTGAAAAGGGTGTAACGCTTGGTTTAAATTCAATCATTCTTTCTGACCAACTGCCTCCACCCCTTCACCCTATATATACCCTGTTTGGTGAAACCTAAACCTTTTCTGCAAACTCTCTCTGCTCACCGTACTCTCTCTACCAAACTCTCACTCTCTCTCTCTAAAACCCTTTACAAACTCCCATTTTCAAAACCTTTATCTGTCAATGGCATCATCTTCAAAACCATCAACTTCAAAACGTCAAAGAGCTTCCCATATTCCAAAGGGTCCCAAGAAACCTATCTTGGAAATGGTAACAACTTCTAAACCCTAACTCTCAATTTTCTTTTGTCAAAAGCTGCCATGGATGAACATAGTCTGTTCGTATTCTTCAGTTCATGATTTCTGTTGATTTTGATCTTGTTTCTTATTCAGTTTTGATGATTTCTGTTGGGTTATGCTCGGATTCTTACATGGATTTGATATATGTAATCTATTTCATGATCAATCCATGCTAAGAACACCTATTTTATGATTTCCAGTTTATAAGTTTCGAACACCCACTTTTGTTTTTTGATGATTATGAATGATTCTGGGTAAAGGTTGTAATTTTAATGATATATTGTTAATCCCCTTCCCAATGTGATCATTTTGATATGTTATTTGTTGATTTTGGTTAAGTTTTGAAAATCTCTGTTCTTGGTGTTCATGAATGTTCTTCGTGTTCTTCATGAAACCCATGAATTTTTCTTGAAAAATCACATATTTTGGATACCTTCAATTTGCATAGTGTTTTTCAACACTTAGAAAAATTTTCAACTTTTTCAGATTATAGGATTTCCTTTTGGGTTTGAAACCGCTTGTATGCAACCGCTTATGTATCACTGTTTCAAACCGCTCCTCTAATTGAACCGCATGCTCTAAAAACCGCACTTTTCAAATTACTTTGAAACCGCATGCTGTTTTATCTCTTTTCCTATTTTTTTGAGAATTTACTAAAGTATATAGGCTGGACACCATAAAATTCCTCTCTAAGCACCGCTTGCAGTGTGGGATAAAATTGGATTACAATGCCACGTACTTAAGTAATACTTGTTCTCAAAACTCCTCATTTTCTTTAGTATTCATAAATTACTTGTGGTTTGAAATCTTTATTTTCAAAACCGCACCTAGGCTAAAACGCCCGGTGCCCAAACCGCTTGTAACTTATGAATACAAAAATGGATCTAACACTTGATAATTTCTTTGTAGGATCCTACTACTTTCCTTCCAGGTTGGGAAGTAAATGAGGAAGAGCTCAAATCTGATGCTCTAGGAAGGGAGTTGCTGAGGAAGCTCAGAGTATCTGGCATCCTACCGCTGTTCACAAAGAAGCAGAATTTCATTGTGCCATCTATTGTGGACCAGTTCATCTCAACCGCAAAGAAGGATTCCAGAATTCTTGATGAAGGCCAAAAAGTTTCCTGCCTGACCGCCGTTATAGAAGGTCAGAAGCTCTCCATTGACTACATTGACATCAGAAGGCTTTTCAGATTCAATGTTGTTGGAGCCCCTATAGAGGTTGATCAAGTCATTCAGGACAATGCTGCTCTAGCAACCGCCAAAGTTGGTACCTTATCCAAGAAATACAAGAAGATTGCTAGGAAGGATTTTGGTGAACTGATGAGCCACATTGGTCATCTTGTTGGGAGGACAGTCTGTGGGAAGACTGGGAATCATAATAACTTCACTTCCCAACAATGGATATATAGTTCTGCCATATTCATGGAGATCAAGCTGCACTGGCCAAGGATCCTGTTCTTGGAAATTAAGAACAGTGTTGAGACCTACCAGGCCAAGGTCAGAGGTGAAGCTCAGAGGTGGAGACCATTCAGCAGGATCATAACCGCACTTTTGATGGACTATGAGCATGTTGATGATTTGGTCACTAAGAATCCTGAACTGGTGGTGGATTGTTCCTTTGATTCTCTGGGATTGCTTGCTTGTCATACCTTCAGATATGCAAATGGAGATGCATTATACAAATCTTTGTATGATGCAGATACCTACCCTAAGAAGGAACCATATGAGTTGAGAGATCCCTCAACCGCTCCAAAGGCTAAAGGAGCCAAGCGGTCCAGGAAGCCCCAAGCAAGAGCTGAACCGCTTCCCAAGAGGACCAAAACCGCTCCAGCATCCAAACCGCCTATTGCTGATGATGGAGCTGGTACAAGCAAAGGAACGAAGAAATCCAAGAAGCCTGAACCTGAGAATTTTTCCTTGGTGGATGAAGATGATGAGGAAGAAGAAGAAGATCCAAGTATTCCTAACTTGGTGAAGAAAGCCAAGAAAGCCAAAGATGTTATGGCTGGACTTACTGTGGAAGAGCAGATGAAGTTGTTGGAAGAGCAGATTGCTAGATTGGCCAAGGAGCAAGCTGAGAAGTATCAGGCCAAGGGCAAAACTACTGAAGCTGGAACCGCCTCACCCCATGAACCGCCTCCAGAAACCCAACCGCCTCCATCTCCTCAAACCTCTCCTGTCCAATCTCCAAACCAATCCCCAGCCCAATCCCCTGCCAACTCTCAATCCAAATCCCCATCAAAATCCAAATCCATAACCGCTTCCCCCAGTAAAACCGCACCACTTCAGGGGGAGAAACCGAAGAGGAAGAAAATGGCAGGCAAGAAGAAACCCTTCAAGAAAACCAAGCCTGTCCAACCCTCACCCACTCCTTCAAATTCCCCTCCTCAATCACCTCCTCAAAATTCACCTTCCCCTTCCCCCAGAAAATCTCTATCACCCCTATCTTCTCAATCCCAATATGACTCACCCCAACACTCCCATTCCATAAATTCCCAACACTCTAACCCAACTCCTACCAGATCCCAAGCCTATCAACAAAGGCAGTCTATGCCCTCTGCTGGACATGCAAAATCCAAATCCATCAGAGAAGATCCAACCCCAACCAATTCTCCAATTTAAAACCGCTCCCATTCCCCTACACCAAACCGCTCCAAATCAAATACCCCTTCAAAATCCCCAACCCCTCACAACTCACCCATTAGACACCACTCACCTCCTCCAAACATTCCTCCCAATACCCAAACCGCCCCTCAGACTAACCAAACCCAACCGCCTCCTACCTTCTCAACCGCTTCACCTTCAACCGCTCCTCCTCGCAGTACTCCCAAATCCTCCAAACCCTTCATCTGATTCAAGGCCAGCTTGTTGTTAATCAAGGCCATGTCATCTCATTGACCGCCTCCAATGAATCTCTCCTTGCATCCAACCGCGCTTTACAAGCCAAGGTGGATTCTCACTCCCTTGAGTTGGCGGCCCTTAAAACTTCTTTGCTTGATGCCATTAAGGGGGAGAGATCTACAGCAATTCCTTCCTCCTCAACCGCCACTCCTGATCAAACCGCTTCCCTGATTCAAACCGCTTCTGAAGCCTTTCAGAAATCCCTTGAAGCTGGTTTAGTCAAAGCCTCTGAAGACAAGGCATCTGTTGAGCAATTGAAGAAGGAGTTAGATGTTCTTGGAGAAAAGCTCTGCACTTCCCTTGAAAAAGATTTGGGTATCTTAAGCACCAAATTCCTTGACTTTCTTCAATCCAGACCGCAATTATCTCAAGTTGTCCAGACCTCTTTGGACTCTCTGCGTGAAGAAGTCTTGGAACAAATTGATCTATTCAAGGTGGATTCCAAGGTGAATCTGGATACTGTGTCAGATGCAGTAAAGGCCAAGCTGAACGAGATCCAAGATGAATTCAACGACCGCTTGGACAACCTCAGGGAAGGATTCAACTCCAGACTTGGCTCAACAGTCAATGATCTCAAAACCTCCCTGAAGGTATCTGTGGACCTTGAACCTTTGGAACAAGCTATCAATGCCCAAACCGCTTTAGTTCAAGAGGAACTCCACACAACTTTCAACTCCATTTATTCCTCTGTCAATGTAAAGCTTGACATTATCAAGGAAAACCTTGTGGAAAATACCAAAGCGGTTGGTGCCACAAATTCTACCTCTGCTCATTCTGTGAATGCCCTAAAGAAGCTTGAAGCTACTCTCACCAGAACCGCAGAAGAAGTTAGAAGATTAAGGAAAGCGTTTGCACCTGACCAATCCAGAGCTGGGCCAAGTGGAGCTGAGCATGAAGTGAACAAGCCGCCCCAGCAGTAAACCGCTTTTTCCTTATATTTTTTTGTGAATCTTTTTGGTAAGTTTTGGACCGCACTTTCATTGTATTTCCTTTTGTCCAACTTACTTCCTTTTTGTTTTTGTAACCTTGTAATTTTCCTTCATTCCTGTACTTGTAATCATCTTAGGAATTAATGGAAATTGCATCATGGTTCCAAAACTTTGTTCAATCAAACCGCTTGTTTGTAGAACAATGAAACCGCTTATGGTTTTAAACCTCATTCAAATATTTTCTAACTTAAAAATCACTATTTTGAATTGATGTTTAAACATTCAGTTTAAACTGCACTTTGAACTTAAAATCATATTTTTTAAGTGCACTGAATGCATTTCTATACTTTTCAAATTGTAAGTTTTTCAATCCTTCAAAGGTATAGAAATCTATAGCTTAAGCTAGTGTGTGCATTGACTTGGGACATGACTTACCATGTTAATTCTTATGGACATGTTTTTACCAAGTACAATGTTTGCTTTTGCTGTAGTAGGTAATGGCATCAATCAAATAGGGGGAGATTGTTGGGTATGCTTGTTTTAACCCTCCTATTTTGTATTAGATTTGATTGATACCATAACCTCCTATTTATTTTAAGGACTTTAGGACCCTATGTAATGAAGCTTAGACTTCAATTTTTTAACTAAGTCCATTTCATAGAATAGGTTAAAATTAGGCTTGAAGACTGGCTCAAGAATCATTGGATTTTAGGATTGCAGTTTCAAGGGTTCCTGAACCGCCTTTTTCAGAACCGCTTGGCAGAACCGCCTTTTGCCTTGAGATTCCTCTCATCTGAAACCGCTTGATCAATCAAGTGCAAACCGCACTTTTGGAAATCCTCTTCTGGTGGAACCGCCTTTTGTCAAAACCGCTTGCCCCAGAACCGCCCCAATGATTGACTTCTTGAAGTGATCCTTTTATCCCTTGGAATCCACGTCAGCAATATTAAATGTCAACCACCATATCTTGTCACGTGACCCAATGTCAGAGCAGATCTGCAAAGATCTCATAAAGGTGACAGATGTCCTAACCACCTTGATTGCGGTGAGGTCCGATCGGCTTTCTTGCACCAACTGGCTCTAAAGGACAAAAGTGGATATCTGTGGACCAATGGGAAAGCATCAAGTACTGTCCTTGAACAGCTGTGTCCAACGGCTATATTTGAGATGCTTGGGTATAAATACCCCCAATCTTCACCATTTGAAGATTGCTTGAAAATATTGAGAAATTGCTGTGATCATCAGAAGTTGAAGCTCTGCCCAGAAATTCTTAGTCCTTTGAATCTTCATCTTCATACTTCAAGAAATATTCCCCAGCCCAGAAATCAAGCCTTAACACATTCAAGAATCATTGTGCTCTACATCTCACAGATTTAAAGAGCCTTGATCTTGTTCTCACACACACACCTCTCTTGTTTAAACACATAGTTTATTCATTTGAGATACACCGGTTATAGTCTAGGATTTGTTCTTCATAGAAAAGATTTTATTGTACTTTGTAATCTCTCAAATACTCAAATATAAAATCTCTCTTAGAAATCCAAGACTAACCATCTTGGTAGTGGACGTAGATCGTTTATCGATTGAACCACTCCAAATATTGTGTTCTTACTTTCTGCATTTTATTTCTTGCGCTTACTAATTATCTACTTTTCTCTCTGTTTGATCTTATATAGTTATCCTTTATTGTGAAATTGTGTTTGGAGTTAACATAGTCATACTGCACTTTCAGTTTTACAACTGCTCAGAAAATTGCACTAAAACCGCCTTACAAAACCGCCTTCTCAAAACCGCCTTCTCAAAACCGCATTTTATCAAGTATATTCCGCTGTGCATTTTACAACTCTACTTGCAGTTTCTAATACACTGCAAGAGGTTTTGTAAGCGTAGAGGTTTAGTTTTAAATTGAGGGCAAAAAATTTTAAACAGCTATTCACCCCCCCTCTAGCTGTATTTTCACCCTTGTTGCCACCTTTGGGACCAACATATGCCGACCTACCAAAGCTCCCAACAATCGAACAAACTCCTGTGGTCGTTGCTTGGCCGTTCGATATGTGGGGGGTAGATTTGATCGGACCCCTCTCACCCACCCGTGGAAATTGTAAGTACGTCATTGTGGCTATAGATTATTTCACCAAGTGGATAGAGGCTAAACCTTTGACTAATATAACTGAGGAAAACGTCATCAACTTCATCCACGACTTTATTTGGTGTCGCTTTGGGGTGACACATTCAATTGTATCGGAATACGGGCTACAATTTTCAACAGCTTTTGAGACAGAGATGAATAGATTGGGAGTAAAATATTGGAAGTTGTCGGTCGTATATCCCCATAGTAATGGACAGGCAGAAGCAGCAAACAAACTTGTCTTGTCAGCACTAAGTAAAGGCCTGTCAGAGCTGGTAGATGGTTGAACTAACTGCCCCTTGCTCTTTGGGCAGTCCGCACAATCACTAGGGGGCCTACAGGCCCATTCGCCCTTACTTTTGGGTCAGAAGCTATAGCATCTGCAGAGCTACGAAAAGAAGGTCAAGAAAAGGTCATTCAATGTTGGAGACTGCGTGCTAAGGAAAATCGAGGTAACAAGAAGGAAAGCTGAACATAATAAGTTATCTCCGAACTGGGAAGGACCCTACATCGTCACTAGAATTGTTAAGGAAGGGACCTACATGATTGGCCATCCAAATGGTGACAAGCTAAAACATCCTTGGCATGCTAGCCACTTAGATATATACTATTTCTGAGTAAGCATCAATGTAACGATCTACTTCATCAATGAAATAAAAGTTCTGCTCACAAAAATTTTGTTACACTTACGTCTTATTCTACTAAGATCCGACTCTTAGTCGATCTCGAAATATCAAACAGGCTCGACCAAAGTTCTAAGTCAACCTCGTTCTTAAACAGGTTCGACTGAAGACTTAGGTCAGTCTCATTCCTTAAATAGGCTTGACCAAAGTCCTAAGTCAACCTCGTTCTTAAACAGGTTCGACTAAAGACTTAGATCAATCTCGTTTCTGAAATAGGCTCGACCAAAGTCCTAAGTCAACCTTGTTCTTAAACAGGTTCGACTGAAGACTTAAGCTAGTCTCGTTCCTTTAAACAAGCTCGACTAAAACCTTAGTCAGCTTCGTTATCAACCAACTGATCTGACTAAGACTTTGATCGATCTCCTACCTAATCTACTTAGACATAAAGACAAAGATACGGATCAAAACAAATGGTCCAACAGTAAAATAGCAATAAATAAAAAAGTCCCCCAAAGCGGGCTAGGACTTGTACAAATCAATGTTACGAGTTAAAATGCTTCCCAAATCGGGCCAAGGCATTGATTACAAAGACAACGAAAATAAAGATTGTTTTGAAACTTGTTCCTTACAAACATAAATCAAAAGAAAGAAAATCAATTGTCTTGGTTGTTATCTTGGGCCTGTTCTTACTGCTGCTGCTGCTCGCTTTGATCGGCCTCCTCAAAGACTTGGGTTTGGGTGACCTCATCATCTTCATCCATCTCTTTCTCTTCCTCCAGGTCCTTGAGGATCACATTAAAGTTCCTTTGTTCGATGGGAGGTGCGACCCAAGGCTCAAGCCCATCTTCCACATCCTGTTGAGCAATGAGGGCCAAGTCATTATCATTATAAGGCATAAGGGAAGGGCCGGCACGGGCTTGCTCGTCGTACTATTCTTCAGAGGCCCATTCTGCTAATTTCTCAACAGCCAAGTCGACTGAAGGATCTACTATTGCTCGACGAGCCATGTGTTGGCGCCCAACATCATAGAAAGATTTGGCTTGGGAGACTATGATGTTGTAACACTCATCACTACGCTTGAAGGCCTCCACCACCGCCTTCTCTCTTACCTGGGATTCATCCTCCCATCTCAGCCGAGCAACTTTTTGGTGGTCCAACATTTGGATCATGCGAGCACTGCGGTCTTGGGCCATCTTGGTCAGCTCCTCATTTTCCCCCTCCAGCTTAATCTTCTCAAGCTTGGCCGCAGCTGCCTCACCTTCTAGAAGGCTCACCCATTCTTGAAGAAGAGCAAGACGCTCCCTTGTAGTCGTCAGGTCGACCAATGCCTCATCTCTCTCCTTCACATCATCAGCATCAACAGCTTGGAGAGCTTGGTAGCCGAAGTCAATGTCCACTAGCTGTTCTCTCAACTCGGCAGCCTCACTAGCCTTCCTGGCATACTGAGTGGAGGCAATCTTCTCCTTCTCTAGGGCAGCTCTCCAGCTGCTCTTTGCTTGCTCAATGAGGGCAAGGGACTGCACAACAAAAAGAAGATAAGTCAGTTCAACAAATAACTAAAAAAGTATGACGACAAAACAGAAGGAAAAAATATTTTGAAAGACAAGGGTTACCTCGGAATGAATCAGGCCCGACCTGTCACTGAATTCTTATGGAGTCAGACCTTCATCAGCAAGCTGGGCTAACAGATCCATATTTTCCGCCCTCCTCACAATAACCTGCCCAATCCTAGGTTGGGATAGTGGCGGTTCAAACTGTTAACCCCTGTAAGGGGAGGAACCTCGCTCACCCTCTCCACCAAGGCTCTCACGTCATAGGTGCTTCTGGAGTGGGGAGCAGAAGATGGAGGTTGGATGAAGGTAGAGGCCGCTGCTTGTGAAGTACCAGCTCCGTCATAACCTTGGTTGGCCCGTGACCTTTTTCTTAGTCGGGTGAGGGGAAGAGCATCCTCAAGATCATCTTGCCCGACGTTGTCGAGCTCCAAGTCTACCACTTCTAGGGGAGCTTCCCCAGTGGTCTCACGTCGAGGATCGGAGTCCGACGCTAACTCGGTCGAAGTGTCGACCTCCCCCTCCTATCCCCTAATCACTTGTACCTCGGGGGCATGATCAATCGGCTCCACCAACCTGGACCCATCTATAGGAACCATACCCACACCTGCCTTGGGAAGAAGTGTACATCTATCGATGACCTCCTTCTCTCTGCTAGCTCGAGCATTAGTAGCTCCATGGCCTTCTTTCTCTTCCTCCTATCATTCACACTAACAATACGGTCCATGTTTGCTTCTTGGTCAGGAGTAAGAACTGCACGGTCAAAGAGAAAACAGTTAGCAAAAGAAGTATGCGAGCAAAAATTTACAAGTCAAGAGGAAAAAAGTGAGTAAACACTTAACCTCCATAGTGAGGGATATGTCTACAGTGGTTGGTCGTCTTCTTACAGAAGTGACACTGGGACTGAAATCTTTTTCGTTCATGGATCACCCTGTCGGGATACCTAAGACTGCGAACTATTGGCACTAGAGGGGCTATCTCTCAATCACCTCCCAGCATCATGCCGACCTGAATAAAATAATCCATATCTGACCCTAAGGTGGACCAGCTGATGGTACTCCTCCGAGCTACCAGTACCAACCTGTGAGTGAGCTCATCACTCCACTCAGGGACCCAATAGTCCTCCTCCTTCATCGGGCGTGTATCAACATCGGGTAAAGGGAATTCCCATCCTTTTCTGCTCTCGACCAAAATCAAATGGGAGTTCCACCTAGATACTTTGTCAGGCAAGTTAACGAACAGCTTAGGAGACTTGGCTTTGGCCGGAGTGCTTATCCCAAGAGTTTTGTCATTGACCACTACCTTGAAGAACCTCCTAAACACATTCATACAAGATTCGTACCCTACAAACCTGCAGACCATAGCAAAGCAAACTAGCACCTTAACGGTGTTGGCTCCTAGTTGCATGGGGACAACGACCAAGCACTCCAAGAATTCACAAATGAACTGGTCAATGGGGAGGCGTAGCCCGACCTGGAATTGGCCATAGTAGAAGGCTACCTTGGATGGATTCAGGGCCCAATGCGTCCAATATTGGGCCTTCCTTTGCTTCTCAGTATGGTGGGTTAGATGGAAATCCTCTCTGGAGACCTCGAAGAAGTCGTGCAGGATTTTGATACTTGATTCAGCGTTTCTCTTACCAACTGCTGGCCTGGGGGCCACATATCCTCTCTCATTACGACCTGGAACGACCGTCGAGCAGAAGGCATCCATAATATTGCCCGAGGAAGAGCTCGACGAGGTAGAAGCTACAGGTCGCTGTTGATTTGCCATATCTACAAAAGACACAGAAACAGGGGAATCAGTCCTAGTCGAAGTATGTTCCGAGCTACCTAAGGGCGACCTAGATTTCCATGGGAATTCTAATCTTTCTATAGGGAAAGAGGGTTTATTGGACTTGATATAGAAAATAATAAGGTGGTCTATCAACTTGATGAAGAGACGGAAGCGAACAATCCTTGGATCGTCCACCTCTAACTCCCCTTTACTCTCATCGGCCGGTGTAAGTACCCAAATCTGGCTCATGCCTTTCGGTTAAGTTTCCCGGCAATTCCCCGGACTTTTCTAAAGTTCAGGGGGCATTTCGGGAACTTTCCCAAATCTTCCAAGGGGTAAAGGACTTGCTAGGAATTAAAATTCCAAGCAGTCCCTCGATGAAAGGGAGCTTTTAGAATGCCACCTTGCATGGTTCTAGAAACAGGCTGAGTCACCAATGGATAATGCCGCACGACTTCATTAGCCAGGGGTTAATGCCGCACGACTTCATTAGGAAGCACAAATCAGCCTATAAATAGAGGCCTCCTCTATTCATTTTGAGATACAATTTTGAGCACTGTTACTCTGCCAAATTCACACCACGAATTTCCAGTAGCTAAAACTCACCAAAAATCACCTCCCTCCTCTCCAAAATCCATCCAAATTCACTCCTTCATAGGAAAATCCCAAGAGAGATAGAAGAAAACCACCATTAGTAACCTCTCCTTCCTTTCTCTTTAAAATATAGTTGTTATCTTGTCATATTGCTTACTTGCTATTTATCTTGCCATTTATTGCTATTATATGTGATTTATTGCCATAAAAATCTAGTCTTTTCCATGTAGACCTAATATCCCCCTTTCCCCTTTACACATGTGATTCATGGAGAATCCATCCCAAGGATGAACAAGGGTCCACAAGTGGCTTGTTCTAGGGAGGTTTCATCACATGATGATGTGAAAGATCTTATCTTTACTACATAAAAATGTCATCTTTACATTAAAAATGTCATCTTTACTTTCATAATGTCATCCCCTTCCCTTGACCTTGCTTCCAAGGATTGTCCACCTAAAAAGGTTCTTAAAGGACATAGAAAAGCCTCAAAGGTCTTCCCTTTATATTCCTAGTCTTAGTTTTCATAGTGTTTATTACACTTGTTTTCATACAAATGCAATCTTTACTTTCCAATGCAACTCCCCCATGTCCCTCATGGTTGGATCACTCTCCAAGGATTGTCTAGTGACCTTCCTAAGGCACGAAAGACATAGGATGAGTATAAAGATCCAATCTTTGTACCCCTCCCCTTAGTCCCGTTGGTACTTGAAGCATTCGTGGGGCGGATCGGTGTAAAGGTCTCATCTTTACATCGTTTCCTCCATTAAGAGGTGCCATAGTTGAAGTCCCTTTAGAAATGGATGAACCTTCGTCCCTACATTTCCAATCATCACTTGAGACGAGCATAAATGTCCCTACTAAGTTCAAATCATCTCAAGATGTAGGATTGATGGGCAAAGGCTCTTCCTTTCTAAAGAGTCTCATTCTTGGACAATAATAAAAAGGTGTCCCTATTTCGATCACATATGACCAAAGGTCACTTAATGATGATCATAAGTCCAAGATGAGAACGGGATCAAAATCCAAAACACATCAAAATCCAAGGAATCCCGAGTGATAACCAACTAAAATGGTTTATACGTCCGGAAGACGACTGGGCACAATCCCTCCCTTTTAAAATCACACACACACACGAAAGCACAAAACAAGCACGAAAATTGGATCTAGAAAGACTTGCTTTGGCAAGGCTCCTTGGGTGAACGCCAAACGTTCTTCCCAAGGAGTAACTTAACCTCCGGACCCTATTCTTTTTTTTCAAAGTTTTGAGGAAATCAAAATGGTGTGGCGACTCCGTTTTTCAATTTAAACTGGATGTATTCAAATCGATGTGAAGCGGTGACCCCTTACAAGAGAAAGCGGTTCAAAACAAAAAACCCGCGATCTTGGGCCCACATTCACAGTTTGGCGAATCTGCTGGGGATTTTTATAAGTTTTTTAAAATGATACTCGGTATATAGGTGGAAACCATTAAATTTACTCTTCAACGCCTCCTTGTGGAGTCGGGGATACATTATGGTAGAACAATGCCACGTACCGGTATCATTTAAAAAAAAAAAACTTTTGTGGGTTAGCCTTCCGCCGCGGATCCAATTTTCGTGCTTGTTTTCTTTCCTTACTTTTGCATGCATCTTGGTTTTTGGGATTGTGCATATTCTGAATACTGAACAGGAAGCTTTCTGGAGCTGAAAAGGTGCCAAAATGTTCGGGGAACAGCCTGGAAATGAAAAAAATTTTGAAACCTGAAAAACTGCTTGATCCAGCCGTATGGCTTGATCTGCCTGGATCATAGCCGGGCGGCTACTTTGGGAAGTTCCACCAGGACACAATCTGAGGTTAATCTGGCAGCTTTGGCAGCTTGGGGCTATTCAGTTCCAAGACTGACCGGGCTCCAGAAAATTTATGTGCTTAATTATTGCATTTCCCCCATCCCGAAAATCATTCATTTAAAACACATTTTTGAAAATCTCTGTTTTAAGTCAAAAAGGAACATTTTTAGGAGGTCGCACACTACGCGCACCATTATATCCTGTACACTTTGCACGCACATCCTTTTAACCCGGGGTGGTTGTTCAGCTGCAGTCACGGACATCATTACGATGCTCACGGGCGCGCATGGAATCATCCCAAACTCCCCATGGCAGCCAGTGTCGACCAATGACTAGTCCGTGTCACACATTTTAAAACCGTGACTTTTTGGTTGGGTTTTGGTCTAGACCGTGTCATATATCCTCATTGCATACCCCCGTAAAGGTTAAACCTTAGCCCATGTCGAAAGTCAAGATCCTTCGCGTAAGCGAAACTCTGCCGAAATTCCGCCAAGGAAAAATTGGCATAATCTTGACTCCGGCATTGACTTCGACTTTGACCCGCACGGGATACGTAAGCGTCAATCCCGAGTCCGTGCCAAAAACCAAAAGATCTTTCGCGCAAGCGAAGCTCTGCCGAAATTTCGTCAAGGAAAAATTGGCAAGATCTTGACCCGACATTGACTTTGAATTTGACTCGCGCAACGTATGCAACAAAGCTCAATGTGACGCCGTGTCATTCAACTTTTACCGTCCGACCCATGCCTATTATTTTCTTGTACAATGCCAAAGTCAAAACGTCAATCGCGTAAGCGAAACTTTGCCGAAATTCCATTAAGGCTAAAAGACGAGACTTTCTCGGCATTGCCTTGACTATAATCCGCATCGCTCGTGCGTTAAAAGTTCCTATGACCCACTAGACCCTAGGAGCGTTCTTCTCTCTCGGTCGGTGGGATCCGCATGCCCTTTAGGACCCTCGCCCGGGGCTGTCCACCCTGGGAGGTCGGAATACAGGTGGAAAACGAGGGGCTTATAGACGTAGTGATGGAACCCACTGATCCAGGATCTAGAGTTATAAGTACCCAAATCCGGATCGTCAAAATCCGTTAGAAGTTAACCGGAATCCGTTAACTGGCCCGCTCCAGGTTAACCGGAACCCGTTAAGCTCCCCGTTCTCAAGCCAACGAGAAGTCTCGGGACTGCCCCGTGCATCCCAACGTCGAAACGTACTTAACACATGTCGTCGCACGTAAAATTACAAATTTCCCTATAAAATGCATTTTTCGGCACTTTTCGGGGGCATTTCGGACAATTTCCGGACAGTTAATTAAAAAACGGACAAAACCGGGGATAATGGCACGAAATCCCGTAACCTGGTGAGTCACAGGGACACGTGGCATGCATGCCACAGCTCCCTCGTCAACATCAATCAAAAATCAGTGTGAAAAGACTAAAATACCCCTGGTATGCAGTCAAGTCCGGCACGACTCATTTGCGAGACAATCCGAGTGCGGCAAGTCCCTCCAATTTCCAAAGTTTCACAAAACCCCCTGGTTTTCAACCTCAGTCCGTCCGGACTCTTTTTGAAATTACACCTATAAATACAGACCTCTTTCAAACCATTTTAAGAATGAAAAATTTACTCCCTTTCCCTCTCAAGCCACGGCCCAAACTGATTCCAACCTTCCTTGAGCCCTGTTTTGCCTCGATTTGCGGGAAAACTCCGCATTTCAACCAAACACGATCCAAAACACCTCAAAACACCGTTCCAAACACCTTTTCGTATCCCGTATACGCCCACCAAGCCAAAGGAGCCAATCCTAGCCATAGGTAGCGCTCTCTCTCTAAACTCTCGTTCCGTCTCGGTTTACGCGCCAGTCGCTACAACCGTTTCGGTCGAACATTGTTGAAATGTAGACGTCACCGTCTAACGGGGTCCGATACATTTTAGTCCTTGATCCTCTTCTCTTCCCGTAAGAGAAGTAATCTCGGGTTAAAACGGCGTTCCAGCCCTGTTCCGTTACTTTTATGTCATTTACCAATTCCGGATCGTTTGATCCGTCGATCGTCATTTAATTTCATGTCATTTACAATTCCGGATTGTTTGATCCGTCGAACGTCCTTTACTTTTACGCAACTTTACAATTCCGAGCTGTTTGGCTCGTCGATCGTACTTTACAATTCCGGATCGTTTGATTCCGTCGATACCGCACTTTAAATACTGTCATTTATAAGTCCGATCCGTTTGGATCGTGATAGTATTTACTTTTCAAAGTCCGAGTCGCAAAACGATTCGTTGATCGCATATCATTTAACGCCTTTTCCCGTAAAATCGCTAACAATGTAATGCCCGGTTCAAAACCGGAGTTCGACCTTCGAACTCTCTTTCAAAACGCGTGAAATGACATTTAGCATCCAAACGCTCATCTTCAAATTTAAAAGCCTACTTTTGACATTCAAAATCATTTAATGCTTTTTTCCCGTAAAATTGCTAACAATGACACGCCCGGTTCAAAACCGGAGTTCGACATTCGAACTCTCTTTCAAAACGCGCGAAATGACGTTTGGCACCCAAACGCTCATCTTCAAAGTTAAAAGCCGACTTTTGACATTCAAAAATCATTTAATGCTTTTTTCCCATAAAATCGCTAACAATGACACGCTCGGTTCAAAACCGGAGTTCGACCTTCGAACTCTCTTTCAAAACGCGCGAAATGACGTTTGGCATCCAAACGATCATCTTCAAACTCAAATCCGACGTTTGACATTCAAACGCTCTTTTCTTAAAAGTCAACATTTGACACTTAAGTTAAACAGTTAAAATCAGCATTCGCGCCACTTTTCCTAAAACAACTCAAAACCGACGTTTGTCATTCAAACGCTCGCCTTTTCAAACAAGATCACATAATCAACGTTTGACATTCAAACCAAGATTATGATTGTCATTCAAGCCCCCCATTTCAAAATGCAAACACATACACACGCACACGTTTTCGAGAAAGGTAGAAAGACTCATCATACGAGGCGTTTCGGGTGATCTCAAAATACTCTTCCCGAAACGTAACGTGACCTCCGAACCTAACAATCTCTGGTACTAAAAAAACTTTTTACTCGTTTTTGCTACCAATAAAAATGACACCCCATTTTCAAAGCTTTTTCCTAAGTTTTTGCTACCAATAAAAACGACACCATTTTCAACCAAAAGCCCTTTTTCAACGTTTGGGCTCAAAATACAAAAACCGCGTGGCGACTCCTCTCCTTTCCAAAAGCGAGGTCTCAGACACCAACCCTCCGCGAAAGATAACCGCTTTCGCTCGCGCGAAATTCGGGTAATTTCAAGAGTAGTTGCGAAAAAGAAGGGCAACCCCTTTTCCAACCAAATAGAGATAAATAAAAGACACTGTTTTAAGTAAACTGGAAGATTCTTAATTTACATATTGCTTGTGCCTTCAGCCTAAACACCTACCCAGAGTCTAAACCTTACCTATCCCTTTCCCGTAGCGAGAAAGAAGTGGGTGAGAATATCGGGTCAGCGGCTTGTCAGTGCAGAATTCTCAGATAGCTCGCCAGAATCCTCAGTTTTGTCAGCCCAGAGAGTCAGAATGGCAGATTTGACAGAAAACAGCAATGGTTTGGGTAACCCGATGACTAGGGAAGAAGATTTAGCCTTAGCCTTGGAAAACAGTCGTAAGGTCCATGAGGAACAGCAAGCCATGCTTATCGATGCGCTCCATCGTCATGGGGTTCATATAGTGGTCAAAGCCAATGGTTCCTTGGTCATGGTAGAAGATGAGACTCCAGAAGCAGCAATCTCATCTCCTCCAGCCTATAACCAATGCCCTCCTTCATCCACATATGATCCCTTACCAAGGACTACCCCTTTCCAGTCCTTTCCAACATCCCAGGCCATCAGGGCTCCAACACCCTCGCCTCCTCAGATAAGACCCAACTTCATTCCCTACCAACAGAGAACAAATGCCACGGCCACCCCAGTCTCTCAGTCTCTGCATTACCCAATGGGACTCACTCCCTCTTCTCAGTGTGAACCAAATCCTCTGATCCCAAAACTCAAGTATCAACCTGACCTTTCCAACTTTGTCAATGCTTGTGAATTTGCCTCTCTCCCAGACAGTGACAGTGAAGAGTCAGTCGGAAATGAGAATAGGAACGGATGGATTTACAGTGATGATGACAGCTCGGTAGAAGGAATGAATATGGATCCAATGGAAGTGAAACCCGAAGGACTAGATAGGGTAGAAAATCACAGGCCTGGAAAGGAGGACTGTATTACCTCAAAGTGTGGCTGTCAACTTTTCGAGGGCTCAAAAGAGAAAATGGATGCAAGCTCAAATGAGGCAGGGTATGAATTCCACATCTTAGAATTCAATACTCCTTACAAAGACTTGGTTGGTGAATGGAGAAACTTGATCGAGGCTTTAGCTGAAAAAGGGAAGTGGGCCCCACCCGCTGATCTAGAACACGTAAGCGTCATTGAGACTGAGCCCACATCGGGAAGAGTGGACTCCATTGCGGTGTTAAGGGTCACCCCTGAGACTTTGTCCGAGAAAGAATGTATGGAAGCCCTAGAAAAAGCGACCCCGGTCTCCTTCCTATCTTACGACGACAGTTATATCTTCTTGGTAATCCCTAAGTAAGGGGAAGGTTCCAGAATACCCCTTATATGGCGCCAAGTATCCCGACCTTCTTTTGCCATCATTGGTCATCAGAGTCAGGACGAAAGTCCCAACAGAAGTTATTGTAGTGAGATCGAGGAAGACACAGTTGAAATGCCAGAAGGAACGATGGAAGAGTGCTTAGCTCAGAAGCCAAATAGCCCAGAAAACCCTCCTGTGAGTAAAGAACAGGAACCTGCCACAAGGATCGACCCCACAGAAATCCTTATCAATGATGGAATCTCCCACTTCAGGAAGTGTTTGGCCAATGTCAAAGATGCCGTCAGAAGGTTGACCCCGAGGGAAAGAAGGGATATGTTTGACAGTGATGAGGAATGTGACCCTACTTTGTTGAAGAAGTTGCTATGGAAAGATGAGAAAGCCACTAGCAAACCTCCAAACTCTGGGAACAATAATTCCTGTTGCATGTTAACCCTGAAAAGCCTGAATGAAACTGTCAAGGCTTTGAGTGAAGAAGAAGAAACCGAAATCAGCCAGTTGCTAAGCCAATGGGGAAGTCAGAATTCAGAAAAAGCCAAGAAGCCTGTAACTTGGGATCAGATTCGGGAAGCTGCCTATACCTCTGGTAGTGCTGTGAATCAAATTAATCAGCAGAGTTGGCCATACGCCAGCAAAAGCCCGCCTTTAACCCTGAAAGAGCTGAAGGAATCCTCCAATAGGACTGATGACTCGAAAAAGTCTAATGTCTATGTGATGACTCGATCTGGACAGATGAGTGTGGAACAGCTAAAGGTGACAAAAGAAATGCCGTCTCCGAACCGAAGACAGACAAAAGACCTTACAAGCCAGAAGTAGAAAAGCCAGATTCCGAGAAGGAAGACCCGATGTTGACTCAGTTGAAGTGTACTCAAGCCAATATTTCCCTGTGGTCCCTGTTAACCTCCTCATTCCCTCACAAATTGAAGCTAGAAGAAAGTTTGACCAAGACCATGGTGCCCATAGATGTCACCCCAGATGAGGTCGTCCAAATGATTGGAAGTATCCACTACGGAAATATCATCACTTTCACTGACCTGGACCTGCCAAAGTATGGAGCCAGTCATAATGAGCCCCTTTACATCACAGTCCAGTTGGAAGAATGTCGATTGCCAAGGGTGTTAGTTGACGGAGGGTCTGCGATGAATGTCCTGCCAGCGAAAATGATGGACTTGTTGGATTTGAAGCCTAAAGATTTGAAACCTTCCAGTCAAACTATTAAGGCCTACGATTCCACTGCTCGGTGAGTTTTGGGGATTGTAACTCTAATGTTTTGGTTCGGAAAGAAAGTTATGGATGTAGACTTCTAAGTGATCGACATCCCCATTTCGTTCACCGCTTTACAGGGATGACCCTGGATCCACCAGATAAATGGGGTAGCCTCTATTTTGCACCAATGCGTCAAGTTTCAGTCAAGTGATGGGACTATCACTACTATCTATGGAGACAGTGTCACCGTGGAAGGAACCAGAACAGGAGGTATCCCAATACTAGAGATCAAACATGATGACGAAGGGCTTGCCTTGACCGGATTCTCTGTAGCCTCCTTTAAAGCGCAAGTGTGTTGCACGGAACTCACTACTACTTCTGATAAAATACCTCCCGCCATGCGAATGATGAGAAAGATGGGTTATCTTCCGAGGCTTGGACTGGGTAAAAGACTTCAGGGTCGCAATGCCGTCATCGATGCAAAGGAACAGACCACCCGACATGGCCTGGGATACAAGCCGTATTCTCAGGATGACAGAAAGGCTAAGGGAACAGTTCAGGAAAAGCGAAATGAAGGGATCCATCTCCATCCTTATAGTTTGTCTCTGGCCCAGTACTTCATAAAAGGTGAGACCCAATATGATGAAGGTGATAGTCAGCTCTCCTTGAGGAAAATTCTTCTGGAAAACCTTGAGAAAGCTTGTGGAAAACCAGTAAATCCTATTCAGAGGATGTTTCTTGACTTGTCGGATATTCCTGGGGCTACCACTACTGTTCAGAACAAGTATGTCTTCAAAGGAAACCCGGACCGTTTCAAAGAGCCAGTACTTTTCCCATCAGGAGTAATGGCTACCACTACTGTTCAGAACAAGTATGTCTTCAAAGGAAACCCGGACCGTTTCAAAGAGCCAGTACTTTTCCCATCAGGAGTAATGGACTTCTGCGCCTTCGAGTTAGATCTTCCAAAGATCAGCCAGATAGAAGCTGCCAGTAGTGAGGACAGTGAGTCAGGTCTGCAGAATCTGTTTGATGAAGAAGCGTAGATTCCTGACTTGATCAACTTCATCTCAAATGACGAGACAGTTGCAGCAATTGGAGATGGTGGTGAAGAACATTTTGATCCCCGCACTTTGGCGACTAAGACAGAGATGCCTCTAAAGAATTGGACGACATTCTCAGGTCCGATAGCAAGCCGACAACAAATGATCACGGAGCTTGGATTGGTCCCCCGTCCCTCTCAGTCCAGTCATGTCAAACACCCTGTCATCCGTACCCTTGAGTCAGGAGTCTTCAAATTCCAGTCCTCTGAGTCATCTGAAGGCTTCACGCCTGAAGATTATGAATATGTAGCTAATGTTATCTTTCCTTACGCTTTGATTGAAATGATAGATCTTTCCGAGTATCCCCTTATTGCCAACGTAAAAAATGATAAATTAACTAATAACTTAACAACAGTTAATAATGATTCAATTGAACAAGATGCAAACACACTAAATGAACAATACATTAAAGAAATCTTTAAGCAGGTTACCGATAAAGAGGAAAACTGGGCCTAAGTTGCCGGGAGGTTTTGACAAGTGTTAACTTGGGTACTGTCGAGGAACCTAAAGAGACACAGATCGAGAATTTCTTCCAGGGGGCTTGTTGGGTATGCATATTTTAACCCTCCTATTTTAGATTAGATTTGATTGATACCATAACCTCCTGTCTATTTTAAGGACTTTAGGACCCTATGTAATGAATCTTAGACTTCAATTTTTTAGCTAAGTCCATTTTATAGAATAGGTTAAAATTAGGCTTGAAGACTGGCACAAGACTCATTGGATTTGAGGTTGCAGTTCATGAGGTTCAGACCACTTCATCAAACCGCACTAAGCAAACCGCCCCTAGCAATTGCTTTGTGGAAACCCTTTGTCTGAAACCACTTGTTGATAATATCAGTGCAACCGCTTTGATGTTAACCGCATATGATATGCAGTTCCAACCGCACTGATAGAACCTCACTGGTGTAACCAACCGCTCATTCTCAACCGCTCCACACCTGACCGCATCCAATGATTGAAGACTTGAAGTGAACCACTTTTTACCGTTGGAATCCACATTAGCAATATCAAAAGTCAACCACTAAATCTTGTCACGTGATTCAATATCAGAGAAGATCTGCAAGGATCTTGAAAAGGTGACAGGTGTCCTAACCACCTTACTTGCAGCTGAAGCCTGATCAGCTTTATCCGCAGTTGCTGTAGCAAAGGACAAAAGTGGATATTGTGGACCAATGGGAAAGCACCAGTACAGTACTTGATACAGCTGTGTCCAATGGCTAGTTCCTTGGTGCATGGGTATAAATACCCCTAATCTTCACCATTTGAAGATTGCTTGAGAATATTGAAAGTGCTGTGTTCATAGAAGCTGAAGCTCTGCCCAGAAATTCTTAGTCCTTTGAATCTTCATCTTCAACTTCAAGAAAATATATCCCAGTCTAGAAATCAAGCCTTAACAGCATCAAGAATTATTGTGCTCTCCATCTCAAAGATTTAAATAGCCTTGATCTTGTTCTCACACACACACACCTCACTTGTTTAATCACATAGATTATTTATTTGAGATACACTGGTTATAGTCTAGGATTTGATGTTCATAGAATAGATTTTATATCTGAGTTTGAATACTTTGTAACTTGTAATCTCTCTCATACTCAATATAAAATCTAACTCTTAGAAAATCCAAGACTAACCATCTTGGTAGTGGACGTAGATCGTTTATCGATTGAACCACTCCAAATCGTGTGTTCTTATATTTCTGCATTTATTTTTCCTGTGCTTACTAATTATTTATCTCTATCTCTGTTTGATCTTTATTGTAGTTATCCATTATTAAGAATTGTGTTTGGAGTTAACATTTTCAAAACCTCACCTGTTTGTAAACCGCACTTACTAAAACCGCACCATAAAACCGCTTTACAAACCGCACCTCAAAACCGCTTTATAACTCAAATATTTCGCTGTGCATTTTACATCTCTACTTACAGTTTATCATCAACTGCAAGCGATTTTGTAAGCTTAGAGGTTTAGTTTTAAAAGAGGACAAAAAATTTGTAACAGCTATTCATCTCCCCCTCTAGATGTATTTCACCCTTGTTGCCACCTTTGGGACCAACAGGGCTGAACAGGATAGACTGGTCAATCTGCTCAGAGAATACCTGGATGTGTTTGCATGGTCATATTAGGATATACCGGGGCTAGATAGCTCGATTGTGGAGCACAGAATCCCTCTAGCACCAGATGCCAAGCCATTAAAGCAGAAACTAAGAAAGATTAAGCCAGAGTGGTCTCTACAGGTCAAAGAAGAGATTGAGAAGCTACTACGAGTAGGATTCATCAGGGTCATTGAATACCCGACATGGTTATCAAACATCGTAACTGTGACTAAGGCCAATGGGAAGGTACGCTGCTGTGTAGATTTACGGGATCTGAACAAGGCCAGTCCCAAGGACGACTATCCTTTGCCAAACATAGACATTCTGGTGGACGCCACCGCCAACTACAAAGTCAAATCCTTCGTTGATGGCTTTTCTGGCTACAACCAGATCAAGATGGCCGAGGAGGACCAAGAAAAGACAGCCTTCACCACACCGTGGGGGACGTACTACTATACGGTGATGCCTTTTGGGTTAAAGAATGACGGGGCTACGTATCAAAGGGCAGCAACTGCATTCTTTCACGACATGATCCACAAATAAATTGAGGTCTATGTTGATGACATGATAATCCATTCCAAATATATGGATGGACAACACTTTATTGACCTGCGAAAGTTCTTTGAGAGGTTAAGACAGCATTCCATGAGACTGAACCCTGCTAAATGCACCTTTGGAGTGACAAGGGGAAAAGTGCTTGGGTATATGGTCACAGAACGAGGCATTGAACTCGATCCCCGAAAGATGAGCACACGCCAATAGCCATCAAGTTGAACTTCCCTGTCACGAACAATGCTGCAGAGTATGAAGCTTGTATTGCTGGTTTGGAGGCTGCCTTAGAAAGAAATGTCAAGGAACTCAAGGTCTATGGAGACTCAGCCCTGATCATCAACCAGGTCTCCAACAAGTGGAAGACCGTGGATCCTAATCTTCAGAAGTATCATGCCTACATGGAAGAATTGACTGAGCAGTTTAGAGAAGTGACTTTCCATTACCTGCCAAGAGACAAGAATAGATTTTCAGATGCCTTACCTACTCTAGCCTCATTGTTAGAGATCCCCGAGGGAAAGGCAATAAAACCATTCAGAGTGGGTAGAAGAGAAGCCTCGGCTTTCTGTTGTGAAATAGACTTGGGACCCGAGCCTGTTAAGGAACCCTGGTACAGTCAGATTTACCAGTTCCTCAAAGATGGGGAGTCAGCTTTTAGAGATGAAGAAGGTAGACCAAGGGAAGGCATCAAAGCCAAGAGCTTGCAAGCCTTGAAACGGCTGGCCTCTCACTATGTCATCCTAGGGGGCGACCTGTACAAGAAACGGTACCAATGACCACTCCTCTTATGTGTCACCCAAGAAAGGGAAAGAGAGCTAATGATCGAAGTCCACAATGGTCCCTGCGGTCCTCATATGAATGCCAGGGCATTGATGCAAGTAATCCTCAGAATGGGCTACTATTGGATCTCCATGAAAACAGACTGTGTCCAGCATGTTCGAGAGTGCGACAGATGCCAACGGTTTGCCAACCTCAATCATCTTCCGCCTCATGACCTATATTGCATGACGACTCCTTGGCCATTTGCAACTTGGGGTATTGACGTGATAGGAAAGATAGCCCCGGCTGGAAGTAATGGGCATGAGTTTGTGCTAGTGGCAGTAGACTACTTCACTAAGTGGGTAGAGGAAAATTCCTACAAGGTCCTCACTTCCAAGAAAGTGGCTCAGTTTATCAAAGAAAACATTATGTGTAGATATGGGGTGCCCAATGAGGTCATTTCAGATAACGGGTCGCACTTTGAAGGGGACTGCGATAGATTGTTGTCAGAAATCAGAGTCACTCGCCACAAATCATCCCCATACAGACCTCAGACCAATGGAGCAGTAGAAGCTGCCAATAAGACACTCGAAAGGATTATCCGGAAAATGGCCACCCGTGATCGTGACTGGCCCGAAAAGTTGCATCTGGCACTCTAGGGCTACAGAACGTCTGTCAGAACAGCCACGGGAGAAACCCCCTTCGCCCTGACCTATGGGATGGAAGCAGTGCTACCAGTAGAATTGGAGATCCCGTCATTAAGGGTCCTCCTGGAAAACAGTGTCAATGAAGTAGAATGGCTACGCAGCCGGCATGATGAATTGGCCCTACTTGATGAAAGTAGGCTAAAAGCCATGGAACACACCCGAGCCTACGAGAGGCGAATGGCCAGGGCATTCGACAAAAAGGTCAAGGCCAGAGACATTGGGGACATTGAGGCCCAGGCGCCTAGAAAGTCCCGGCTTTTTTATGGGCACAGAAAGTCCTGGGAGAGGCCAGGCACAGAAAGTCCCGGATTTTTTACGGGCACAGAAAGTCCTGGGAGAGGCCAGGCACAGAAAGTCCCGGCTTTTTTCGGGTACAGAAAGTCCTGGGGGAGGCCAGGCACCCTAAGTCCCGACTTTTTTACGGGCACAGAAAGTCCTGGGGGAGGCCAGACACAGAAAATCTCGGCTTTTTTACGGGCACAGAGAGTCCTGATTTTTAATAGGCATAGAAAAGACCTGGCTTAAAGGTGCTAGGCAAAAGTTTAGCAATGTTGGAAGCTAGACAGATTGACCAAGTGGTTTAAAGTGCGTTTTTTGTTAGAGTGTTTGTGTTTTTCGCGTTTTTAGTTAGCGCGTTTGCGTTTGTTGCGTTTTAGTTATCGCGTGTTTGCGTTTGTCGCGTTTTTAGTTAGCGCGTTTGCGTTGTCGTGTTTTAGTTATCGCGAGCTTGCGTTTGTCGCATTTTTAGTTATCGCGTTTGTGTTTGTCGCGTTTTTAGTTAGCACGTTTTTGATCGTCGCATTTTAGTTAGCGCGTTTGCGTTTGTCGCGTTTTTAGTTAGCGCATTTGTGATTGATGCATTTTTAGGCTTTGATCAGTGCGATTTTTGGGCCAAGTGTGGCCAAGTGAGGTTTGGCCGCAAGGTTTAGGCCAAGTAAGGTTTTTACCTTGGCATACGAGTAAGTCGCCATCGAGAGTAAGTAAAGAAAGGTGGCAAAAATCATAGCTAGGGAGTGAGGCTAGCTAACTCACCTAGACTGACCCACGTGCCAGTCCAACTATATCCACATCTTTTTATTCCAGCCCACTGCCTTGTACCCTCCTTTCTCATTTTCATTTCTTTATTTTCCAATTTCCATTCATCTTCCATTCTCAACAACCCATCAGCGACAACCCATCAGACGGCGTCCTCTCTCAAGCGGCTACTTCTCCACCAGCGACCACTTCCATCGGCGAGATCCACCTTGGGCGACAGCGACCTAAGGGCGACATCCTCAACTGGCGGCGACAAACCAAACGGCGACAACCAACTCTGTTGTCATTTCCGGCGACAATCATCTGACGGCTACTCTTTAATCGGAAACAACTCCCCCAACTGCGACATCTAGGCAACTCGATTCCCGCCACATGACGCCCAAATGGCCCTGGCATTTTCATCTTCCCGCTCCTTGGCGACAACAACGAAACGGCGACACCTCAAAACTACCGCCACCGCCGGCGACAATCAGACTGGCGATAATCATCCCCAACGAGATACACTGTAAGTCTTCCTTATTTCCCAACTTTTGCAATTTTCAATTTCCGCCATTTCAATTTCTGTAACCTGGTTCTTGGCGACAATTAATCTTGCGACTTTGGACTTTATACCTTCGATTTCACCTTAGCGACTTCTTGTTTTCCTTTTTCTCGCTCCACCAGTTCACCTTTCTCGTCAATTTCCGATTTCAATTTCCACTTTGCGATATCTTTTCTTTTTTGCAATTTCAACTGTAAACTGGCGAGATGATGGCGGCGAGAAGAATGGCCTTCACGATCTTACCAGCTGACACGTGCTAAATAACGTTGCTAACCAATCAACACGTGTTGGATAAGGCTACTCTCCCGTCGACACGTATCTCCGATCTACTGTTCACACTTTCAAATTTTCATTTTTTCTGTCTGTTCTTCCCTTCCCCTTCTTTCCAGCAAACAAAAAATGTCCTAACTCGGATCTGATTTTCCTCTTCCCAGACAAGACGGAAAACTGTTGACTAACCATTCCAGCTGCTCCGGCGAACTCCAATTTGATGCTACCCCCACTGTAGCCTATCTGATACCCTCGGCTCCTCTAATCCGGCCTAACTTCGCCGGAAAATGTCAGTCCCGGCAACGGAACCAGCTGATGCTACATAGAAAAATGTTGCACAGGGACCGACCGGGGTAGCAACGGCGGCCGGACCGGACGAACACGCTCCACGAGGTCCAAAATAATAAGGGACCTACAAGACAAAACACCGTTAGGGGTGGGGGGCCTTTCCCCCCAAACCCTCCCGCGTGAGAATCATCAATCCAGCTCATAACATATGTAACATATTTCTAGAGAGAGCGAGAGAGAGAGGGAGAGAGAAAGCTCAATAAAAACATCCCTCTCTAAATGTAATGGCAGTGATGTCATTAACCAAGCATTTTCACTTGCCACGTGTCACGCCTGCAATGGAGGGAAGTCTAACAAAAGACATAACATATAACATATAACATTTACCATACAACATACTCCCTCCGACCCCGTAGAAATCACACGGTTACTGTTTACGCGTAATTAAGGAAAAAAATAATGGAGAAAATGTTGTGAGTGTAAAAGTAAAATAGGAGAGAGAATGAGTGGAGGAAATAGTAAATTATAATGGTGTTGTGGGTATTAAAATAATATAGGAGAGAGAATGAGTGGATGAAATAGTAAAGATTCTTTGCCATTTTAGGAAATGTGTGATTTGTAGTGGGATGCCCAGTGTGATTTGTAGCGGGACGGAGGGAGTATAACATAAATCATGCGCCATTACTATAACTTTGGTGACAATCGAAACAATAACCATATTCGGGCTAGAACAATCACACGAGAACCAAACTTAGATAAGATCCTCACAAAATTGAGTCCCCTATAGACCATATCTGAACTTGGGCCGAGTAAACACTTATCGAGCATAATATTTTGTTAGGGAACATCATATGTGTTAGTCTGTCACTACATAATTACTTACCTTATCCGTACATATGAGCGTAGTAGAATGATGGATGAACTATTATTTTATAAAAAAAGAAGAATATAAATTTTAATATAAGAATAGTTTCTTAAATTGCTAAATATAAAATTTGAGCATGCTAAGATGAGGAAAATTGACAAACCTAAGTGGTGAAAAATATGTGAATAGTAAAAAGTCTTTTGTATCCCTAAAAATGCACATGTCTGTCACATGACCAAAGTTCCGTCTATGTATTTAACGCCCATCAAGTATTCCCCTTGTTTACAACAAATGTGAAACATAGAGTCCTAAATTGTCAAAAATAAATACTATAGACCTGACCTTGCAATTCCAAATAAATTTGAAGCACTAAATTGCGATTTCCCCTTCATTGTTCAGATTTGCCAGCAAAACGCTCGTCAGGGGGCGCCGGGGCGCCCTTCTGCAATTCAAATTGAAACTTGAATCTAACCCATCTCTCTTTCCTACCATAAAAACCCTAACCTCACTCTTTAACTCCGCCATTAATTCATCAATCTCCGCTCATTTTCCCCAATCAATCAAACTTGAATTTCCCAATTTTGAATCAATCTGGATTTTAAAGGAAACTATCCAGAGACGCAAGAGTACAAGTCTTTGTAAATTTGTCATTTTTTTTTTCTCAGATATGGAAGCTGGTGGTGGGAGTAGAAGTCCTGTGGAGAGATCCTTTCAGATACCCGGATCCGAATCCAAGGTTTGGGGTATTTAAATCGTGTGTTGAACTTTCTTTTTGGGGATTTTGTATTTCAGTTTCTTATTGTGGGTGTTATTAATTGCGTTTTTGGGGCTTGATTTGCTAGAAAATGGCGGGGCAGAAGCGGGGAAGTGAAGGAATTGTAGAAAAATCTGAACTTGGTGATAAGAGAGTGAAAATGCGAGACCTGGAATCTCTATTTCAATCTGAAGGTAGTTTTTTTGTTTCTTTTTTGTTATCTTCTGTTGATTGGATATACTCCCTCCGTCCCAAAATGAATGATCAAAAAAAATTTGAAATTTGCTCGTGATCAAGATCAAATTTGATGTTTTTTTTGGTCATTCATTTTGGGAGGCAGGGAGTAGTATGAAATAAAAGTGCTTCAGTTTAAAGCTAATACTACTGCTGACCCAAAATGAATGATCACACAGTTTTGGATCAAGAGCAAATTTGAAAATTTTCTGGTCATTCATTTTGGGAAGGAGGGAGTAGTTACTTTCATGGCAGATGACTTGATCCGGGTAGATTATATTCAAAATTTATAATCCACTATGATATTTTGTCTTGTTTATGTGAAAGAATAGATATTTCTGGGCCATCCATGTTTTTTCCTGGTTCATAGAAAATGGAACTTGATACTTAGGAAATAGCGCTTCTTAGGTTTTGAATTTTGTAATAGATAACATTTGTGATATCTTTGATGTCCTTTTAACTTGAGTAATTATTATGCTTATAATGAAAATGCTTTACATATATGTAATATGCTACAGGAATTGATACCCATTACCCAAAATCCCTGGAAAGTAGAGAACCTGTTGACAATAATGAGTCCGCTAATGTAGAAATTTCTCAAGCTACTCGGAAAAAATTAACACTGAGTTCGGATGTTAAAAGAGTAGTTGATGATGCTCCTCCAACACTACACCTCAACCAAGACCCGTTTCATCCTTACAAAACCTATGAACAAAAGAAATCACGATATGCTTTTTCAGAGTGCGGGAGTACATGTGGTTCACCGGAGGAGAAGGATTCGATGAGAGTATGGAAAGAGATGAATCAAAGTGGTTTTTTTTCATCCTCTCATGGTGGGGTACCAATGCCAAAACCACGTGGGAGGAAACCTAAAAACGACGGTATCAAGAAAAAGATGGAAATCGCAAAGAGAGAACAAGTGAATAGGTTTGCAAAGATTGCTGCTCCAAGTGGACTGCTTAATGGACTGAATCCCGGAATTATAAACCACGTGAGAAACAGGAAGCAAGTCCATTCTATAATAGAGGCCCTTGTGATGTCTGAAAGACATGAAAATCGCCATGCTGGAAACAAACTAGTTATCCAAACAAAGAGTGTAGGGAAAGAAGCTATTGATGGAAAGGACTTGGAGAATGGGAATGATTCAGACATGGCAGAAAGAGATATTGATTTATTTGCACTGAAATTGTCATCATCGGCAACTATGGCTTCGAAGAAAATGAGCTCTTTATCTAATGAGGAGTCAGCAAATGTAAACGGTGTTACTTCCCTTTCCTCTAAAGGTCAGTCTTCAATTTCATATCATAACCTCTCCGTTCTCTATGTACTTACATGATCTAAGTCTCAAATTTATCTTACTCCCGCCCCTATATGTATGTCCATTTTCTGTGAAGTTAGTAGACTTACCTTGTCCATCTTAATGCTCTAATTTGCACTTATAATCATGAAGTTATATAGCGAGATCATTAAGGGAATTTACGGAAGTATGCCACTAAAATGCTTAAAAGCCAACTTTTTTGAAAAATAAAATAAAAATGTCCCTTAAAAATGGACATTCAATTAGAGGGATGGAGGGAGTATTAAATAAAGGCTAGAATAGAGGAACTTTGTTATAAAACACATAATTGAACTCAATCTTGACTTTGTATGTGGCTTAAGTACAAGGGCTGGTAGAACCATTGGTAGGAAGAAAAATAAAAATACTGGTTCGATCAATTGAAAAGGAAAACATATATAAGGGCTGGTAGAACCATTGGTAGGAAGAAAAATAAAAATACTGGTTCGATCAATTGAAATGGAAAACTTATATATGTCCGGTAATGATTTTGCTCCACTTTTTTTTTCTATCAAAGCAAGCACAATCTTGTGTTGTGTATTGAAGAAAAGACTATGAACTGATTTAGCTTATGTTTAAAATTGTATTCTGCAGCTGCTAATGTAGCTTCACAGTGGTTGGAATTTCTTCATCAAGACATTAAAGGGCGTTTGACAGGTAATGCTTATGTTCAAATTTGTTTGTGGTTTTTAATGCCCCTCCATTCCTCTAATAGTGTCGTACTTGCTATTTTAGACAAGATCTATTTCAAAATCTAAGTTTAGTATTACCTTTGTCCCAAAATGAATGACCAAAAACTTTCAAATTTGCTCTTGATCAAGAGAATTTTTTTAAAAAAAATTGGTCATTCATTTTGGGACGGAGGGATTAGTTCTTTAGTCTCCGAAATTCTTACTGTAGATGCACAGTGAAAAAAAAATTGATTTAGTTCTTATCATATTCCGTTGTATCAACTAAATAAAAAGTTTGACATCCACCCGGATCCTTCAAGTGGGGGGGGGGGGAGAAGACAAGTGCTGCTTCTGCAAGCTAAAATTTCTTTAATGGTTTTTTTTCAGCATTGAGGCGTAGTAAGAAAAGAGTTGAAGCTGTAATTCAAACGGAGCTGCCATTGTTGATATCAAGAGAACTATCTTCTAATCAAGAAAACGATCAGCATATTACAAGACATTCAGCTGCCGGTTGCTCTGACAGTGCAGCTGCTGAGATGCACAGAGCAAGGTGGAGTGCTCTGTTTGATCAGATGGATAAGGCACTCTCTGAAGAAGAGAAACAACTGGTGAGTCTTGCAGGATATATTTTATTATGGAGTATTATTCTTTCTGCTACTCCCTCCGTCCAAAATGAATGACCAAATTTTTTTCTTACTATTTGTCTACTTTATGCGTCTGTTTGCAGGAAAGCTCATTGACCGAAATAAGAGGAATGCTGTTGCACTGTGAGCATGGTCTTCTCCAATGTCGTCCAGAACCTGGTTTGCAACTTCTGGCCACATTAGACAAAGAAATGAGGTATTTGTTTACTCCTCTTTCAAGGCTACAAATTCCTTTACCAATAACTGCCTTCTATGAGAAAGTTACCCTACTTTTCTTGCTGATAATATGTTTCCTTTATTACTCCATAGTTCTTTAAGGATAATGGTCATGTACGAAGCACATGTTCCATTTGTAGCAGAAACATATGCATGTTCCATTTTGTAGAAGAAACATATGTAATGTCCATTTGTAGCAGAAACGTATGCATGTTCCATTTGTAGCAGAAACGTATGCATGTTCCATTTGTAGCAGAAACATATGTATGTTCCTTTGTAGCAGAAACATACGTATGTTCCTTTGTACTCCCTCTATCCCAAATTGAATGTCCAAAATTTTTCTGAATTTGCTCTTGATCAAGAGCAAATATGCAAAATTTTTGGACATTCATTTTGGGACGGAGGGAGTAGAAAAAAAATATGATTCTGTTGACCACAGTGGATGCCATATCCTTGCTAAGGTAAAATTGACCTGATGTTATCTTTTTTCCTCTGCAGATTACCAAGAGCGGATACTACTGAGAACGAATTAGCTGTCAGAGCTGCTGCTGCTTCCATTTATTCTACATGCAACTTTCTGCAATCAATGGAGATCTTGCCTTGTTGCTGATCATCAGAAATCGTCACCCCAACTGCAATCGCTCTTTGTATCAATCTTCTTCTAATTATACTTCAAGACTGTAATTTGATCATCTTCAGGTCCTTTTTCGCATACTATACCCTACATTACTTTGGGAAGAACATATGAAATTGTTGAGAGTTATTCTTTTCTTTTCTTTTCTTCTGTCATGTAACATCATATGGCTGTAATTTTATTCTTCAATATTTAATGCACAGTAATAAACTTTATCTTGAGGTACAATTTGCTTACATATAAAACAACACATCTTATTAATCTGTACATTCCAACAAAACTACTGATATTTCGACAAATAACATCAAAGCCTAAGTCCCAAAATAATTTGGAGTCTGACATATTTATAACAAACGTATTCAAATATGACACATATACCTTTATTAATAGGGGAAATTATCGCTGGGTCATTCGTTCCAAGTCAAAAGACCAATTAAGAGCAGGATTTTGGAATTTAATCACCTAGCCCGACATTAAAATCAAAATTCCACATATTCCCTCGCTAGTTTAATGACACTCAAACTACCCTCACACAAACACACATCTCTCTCCCGTTTCTCCTCCCGATCCTCACCATCTCCGACCACCCCTTCCCCATCTCCGGCCACCCCTCCCCTCCTCTAACTTCGACGATCCCACTCCTCCCCTCACCCACCTCCGGCGAGCCCCTCCCCTCCTCCAGCCACCCCTTCCTCTCCCTATTCGTCCATATCTGGCAAAAAGTGAATCAGGTCATCAACCTACGCCTGCAATATCCGACAATTCCAACAACGCCAGTCCCAATTTGTGTGCGATTTCAACAACACCGGTCGCCATCTCTGTTTCGGTATCGTCAAATGTGTAATTTTTTTTTTTCGATTTAGATACGAAAATGAATGCAAATGACAAACATATATTTTGATTTCACTATAGATTGTTGATTTCATTCCAAATCTGATAGTGAATTTTATATCCATATGAAATTATATAACATTTTGAGTTAGTAGATTGCTGGTTTTGGGGTTAAGAGTGAATTTTGCAATCACAAAAATAGTAGATGAAGGATATAATTGGCAGTGTTAAAGAGGTGGAGGAGATAGAGGGCAGGAGCTAGGACTTCTTTGTTGATTTTGCATATGCTTTCAACTACAGTTGATTGGTTGTGGTGGTGGTGGATGCCGGAGCCGGTGATGTGAAGAGTGCTTCTCGAAGTGATTGAACTGTGAAGAACAATATTGAACTTAATAATTATGTCAAATAATTTCATAAAAGCTTAAAAACAATTGTGAATTTAACTGAAAACAAATGTGAACTTAACAAATATGTCAAATAATCTTATAAAATTGTAAAAATAGAGGACATAAAAGACTAAAATAACTGTGAACTTACCAAATATGTCAAATAATTTCATAAAATTGCAAAAATAGTGGTCATAAAGATAAAAAAAACAACAACTATAAAGTTAACTAAAAACAACTAAAACAACAGTGAACTTAACAAACATGTCAAATAATCTCATAAAAAGCAAAAATAAAGGCCATAAAATAAAAGACAAAACAAAATTGTGATCTTAACTAAAACAACTTCGAATTAAGTAAAATTGAAGACATTTTTATGCAAAAAATATGAAGTTAACTAAATCAGCTGTGAACTTCTTTTAGTTGTTCTTGGTACAATTGTGAAAAACAACTGCGAGCTTCTAAAAAACAATTGTGAAATTGGAACAATTGTCAACTTCTCAAATTTGATTCATATTATATGTTGATGCTACTAGTTTGATTCATATTGACGATATGAACACAATGCTGCTCTCATATTTTTGTTTTGACTTCTGGATCTTTAAATATTTCATTTTAAAGTTTTTTGGGGGCAAAAAGAAAGAGAAAGGGGACAGAGAAAGCTGGGAATGGAGGAAAGAGTGTCACGTCATTTAATTGAGTGACATGCGTGTAATTTCAGCTAAATTGCCAAGGGCACCCGCATCTATCTAATAGTACATGACCTTGTAGTAAATTTTCAAAATTTCAAAATGCACATCCTTTATGGTCGTTTTCATTAAGAATTGCCCCTTATTAATATACTCCATTCCACATATAATAAATATCGCACTTTCCTTTTCAATTTTATCACAAAGTAAATAAGTAAATGTACATTTCTTAAAACTAGTATAACACCCGTGCGTTAAACGCACGACCAACAAACAGTGATAAATAACGAAAACTAAATTAAAAAAGTTGCATGAACTCACTTTGACACCTCATTCCAATTGGGTACTTGAGTAGTTGACAAAACTGCAAGTACTACTTCCAATGCCACTGAAGTAGCATAACCCAATTTAAATAAAAGCCATTCATGCCACTGAAGTAGCATAACTAGGGCCGGCAAATGGTACTCTTTCGTACCAACCAATCCATATACCAACCGTACCAATTATAATTGGTACAGTAAAATCGGTATACCGAATTTTCGGTACGGTAGTACCGTACCAATTAGTGAAAATGGTTGGTACGTGGTATATAGAAGTGAAATCGGTTGGTATACCGAAATACCGACTTATTTTTTTAAAAAAATATAAAATATATATTATTATATACATATAAACAAAAATTACAAAATTAAAAAAAATCTAACCCTAAAAAGTCTTTCTTTTTTCTCCCAGTGGCCGACGTTCTCGCTCTCCCTCACGCTTCTTTCTTGGCGTCGTTCATTCTCGCTCTTTCTCTCCCTCACCCTTCCGCCGGTCTTCTCTTCTTCCCACAACCTTATGCCGCCGACACCAGCTCCGCTCCACCCCACGGTAAGATTGATGCTGATTTAATTGATGTTATTTTGTATTGCTCATTTTCGATCGTCATTCAGTTTATGCTCTGTTACTATTTTGGTCTGAGACTACTTTAGGCTTGGTATATTTTAGATTTATTGCTGATTGGCTAAATATCAGGACTGTGCTTCTTGAGCTTCTTGACAGGCCTTGGATCTGTACTGAATTTGTGTATATTCCAGATCTATACTGAATTTGTGTTTTTGCTTGTGTAAATTCGTGTTTTTGTTTTGCTTGTGTTGGAAATGAATGGGTTTTCTGTAAATTTGTGTTTTGGACTAAATTTGCTACATTATTTTTTCTTGGGTTTTCAAAATTATTAGAGTGTTAATTTTATTTTATCAATTATGTTTGAAACAGGATTTAATATTGAAGGAATTTGGTGCTTCTAAAGATGCAATCAATTACCTGCATTGGACACTGGTACATATGAAAAATTTGGTACTTCGAAATTGAGTGTATCTTAGATTCGAAGAGCTTTTTAATAAGCTTTGACCAAACAGCAGATCTGTTTATATTTTTTTCTTTTACTCCTCGGTACCTAAATTTGAAATTTCTGTATTATTGTGGTTTGCCCTCTGAACTGAACTGGAAAGTGATCATCTTAGGTGGCCTGATTCAGATTGAAATAGTAGTACTAGTTTTTGTGTGTGTTTAGTGATTTCTATTTTCATTACTGTTGGAATATTTATTTTTTAGAGAAAGCAACAAACAGCAGGCTACAAGGAATGATCAAAGAAATGCCAGATGCACAAAATCAGTTATCCATGTATACTCAATCTGTGATTTTTAGTACATTATCTAACATTTTTTTTCCTCTCTTATTCATTCAGCTTTTGAAGGGGCGGATGCGACCAATAACTCTCAAACATCAACTAATCAGCGTTAGCAATTGTGATATTTTGGTTTGGGAGCTGTGGATTTTATAAGTATTGTTTAATTTTCAAGACATTGTTTAGATTTCAAGACCTTTGTTGTACTTGTACTAGTTCGTTTCTGTTTCAAGTATTTATAATCTGTGTTTTCTGTGTTTTGAGACGTATTTTTTTGTTATAATATGTTGTTCAAAACAATATAAATGCATTTTTTTTGTCTTTATTTACATTTGGTATATGTCTAATACCAACCGTACCAACCGAATACCAACCGTACCATAAACATGGTATACCGACTTTTGTGGTTGGTACTGGTACAGATCTTCTTATACCAAATCATACTTGGTTGGTATATGGTATAAGCAAAATGAAGCCGGTATACCAACCGAATCACCCCAAGCATAACCCCATTTCTTTTTGACATACTCCCTCCGTCCCACGTGAATACAAACTTATTTCCTTTTTGGTCCATCCCACGTGAATACAAACTGCCCAAAATGGAAATAAATTTATTATTTTATATTCACCCTACCCCACCCACTCATTCTCTCTCTTCATTTCCTACCACACAATTTATTCAACCAACTCCACTCATTCTCTCTCTTCATTTTCTATCACACATTTTCATTATCTTAATAATATTTTTTAATTATTGTGCCCGAAAAAATGGTTTGTAATAAGGTGGGACGGAGGGAGTATTTTACTTTGAATTGAAATATCCTAAGGTAATGTAATCTTATCATGTTTACTAACTTTACTTACTGACTCTAACTTTTTCATCATTCCATATCTTCTTTTTACTTGCTCCGGCTCCAAAAATCTGGTGTAAATGACTGATAAGAAAATATGGTAATATGAACTACTTATACCTCACATGCTCATGATCATATATTTAAGTTGATATGAAAATTGCGATTACTAACTCAATGTTCAACAGATGGACTCGTGTATTTTACCACTAACTTATATTCTTTTTTTTTTTTTTTTTTTTTTTTTTGGGGGGTTTTCCTTTGGTGCATTTACGTTAATAGGTGCTAATCGTTTGGCTGCAGGGATAGAGGTTACCTCGTGGGTTACATGTTTTTCATGCTCAGCATCAATAACACAATGGTTTGCGGTTGTTGCCACTGAACTTGTGAGATGATCTGACTCTTTCGCTGCATTGTTGCCAAGGGAAATATCGTTGGAGCCATTTTGCTGAATACTATTATCCTCGTCTTTGGGTAAGCTCCTACTTAACTTTGATAATACCTTTGCTGCCTACAGGGTCCCCAAATAAACTAATTATATTTCAACTTGGATTAGGACATGACAAGTTAATAGATTCTCAGATATTCAAGTACAATAGTTCAGATTATTAATTTTTCAACATTAATCATTCTATAAAAAGGCGAGGTAGTTGTGTTCCCGCCCTGGTATGTGTAGGGTCTATGTATGTTGTATTACCTCTGCAAGCAAAGATAATTTATTTGTTCAAATCCATGAACTCCTAGTCATGATTTCATCATGTCATACTTCCCTAAACCTTCCCTGTACTTTGACTGTCCCAGAATTATGTACCAGTACCACATACATCATATCCAATATACAACAAATGTGACGGTCAATTGGACTTCCATTTATATATTTAGTTCAATTATGAATTCCCCCACTGGATAACTCTTTAAGACACTAATAATTATATATTGAAGTTCATCAAAGATATGAGCAAGAAAAGACGTAGGAATGATAAGTACAAGTTTAGATGGTTGCGATGTAGACTCACCTTTTTAATATACTCCATTCCACATATAATAAATATCACACTTTCCTTTCAATTTTATCACAAAGTAAATAAGTAAATGTACATTTCTTAAAATTGTTGACGAATAGGGTGGAGGGAGTAATAAAACATCTTCTTTGAAGTTTTATTGGTTAAGATTAGATTATGATTGCCATAGATTGTACTTGACAAGAAACTGAAAACGAAAGAGCTTCAATTAATGAAAATAATCCTTTATTAATCCAATATTTTCACAACCAGATTATGCTCAATAAATACTGTATATATTATCCACATTTGAATTCAAGAACAATCAGATATAATGAATCCCCCCTTTACATCACTTCAAAATCCAATTTTGATTTCGAATGAACTAACCCTAATTCATGTTCTTCAATGTAAGAGCCAAGAATCAGTAAACTGTTGAAGAGCACTATCCCTAAAACTCTTAACCTTCACCAAGCAAAAATGGGTACAAAACAACCCTAATCCAGCCCTAACCCTACTGGTTTTCAACAAATAACAAGCCGATCCACATTCCCTTTCTCCTCCTTTCCCTTGAATCAGTACACCCCATGCTTTAGTTGCTTGATCCTCTGTTGATTCGATCTCGTTTCCCAGATCCAATTCTTTCTCGGCCAGCTCTTCCACCAGTATGACTCCGTCCGGCGACTGTTTTTTCCTCATCACATTCGGCCAATTTGCTTCCACCGCTTTCTCGGTCTTGATCTCCGTCGATCCGCCGTTGTTGTTTGCGTAGATTTGTACTAACAACGGCGCTTGCCTTAGGTTTTTTACTATATCACCGACCGAATCTCTCATCCATTCCTCGAGCTTTTCCGAAACCCTAGACGAGTCAATGTCCTTATCGAATTCCTCATTCGAAATTTTATCGAACGGTAATAAATTATAACCGCATGATGATGACGACGATGGTACGGAAGTGGTCGCTAAAGCCATTGACGAGGCAGAAACCTGCACCGGCCGCCGTGGTTTCACAGCAAGATTAGAGGTTGAAAATGACACCTGATTAATCAATCGATGATGGTCTTTCCAAACCTGAGATTTGCCAACACATGCAGCGTTACCTGCGGAATGAATCGCGAAACTTGCCATAACAATCAAATCAAGAAATCTCAAGCTTCGCACGCCGGAGGTGGAGAAAGAACAGCCAATCGGAGTTGTAATTTAAAGGGGGGGGGTTTCCGATTGGTGAGAACAGGGAAAGAGTCCGATTGAGGTAAGGGTTAGGAACTAATTTGAGGTTATAAAGGAGTAGGAAATTGAGTTGTTCGAGGCGTGGAAGGAAAGGGAAGAATATTCTTGATTGGGGTGCGGGGGGTAAAAGGGGGGAAGTGTGGTTTGATTTGAAAATGGGTTGAACGTGTGGGCGTGTGTTATGATGTGTTTATCATGCATGTAGCGTGTGTTGTCTCGTGTGTTATTGGTTATATTCTTGTGTTTTGTGGAGTAGGCGACTGTGTTCGTCCTACGTGGAATTGCCTTGGCGTAAATTTTGTTTTTGTTTTCAAAATAAGAGCAAGTTTTGGGAGAAACTAGTTTCTTCATAAATTATAAAAAGTTCACTTTTTTTCTACTTGTAAGTAGTTAGCGAATATTTAGGAACAGTTTATAAAACAGGACTTTCTATAACTTAAGGAGAAACTAGTTTCCCCCAAAATCTTGTGTTATTATTATAACTTTATAAAGTAAGTCAAAAATATCTTATTAACAAGGCCGGTTAGTAGGCTGTGCAAGAGGATCTCTTGCACAGGGCCCCATTTTCTTGAAGGGCCTCAAATTTTGTATTTTTATTTTTTAGCCCTTAAAATTTGTAAAAATTATTTTTAAAATTCTAAATTTCTAAAATAATAAATGCATAATTTTGTATAGATTTAATTGTTATTATATTTTATTCATTCCATAATAATTGTTACTTCTTTTCTTTGGGCGTCCCATAACAAATGATATTGTCCCAAAATGTGAGATGGAGCGAGTATAGTTTTGTGCTTAATTTTTAAAATATTGCAGGCCCAATATTTAATTTTAGCACAGGACCCCTATAATTATTGAGACGGACCTGCTGATTAATTATTTCTGTCTTATGCGTTATTTCACTCAAAAAATATAATGAAACAAATGTTAATGTATGGATAAAATTGGAACATAATTGCTTTATGCTGAAAACGAAAAGTATTTTAAATAGTTTTTAAAACAACATCTATTTTGAACGGAATTGAGATTTTTTTTTTATTTTTTTAAACCATGTATATCACTCAAGTTTATTGGTTGTCCACTAAGGATAATATCATTTTATTCCTCTGATTCCCACCACATCTATACTAATATAAAAGCAAGATCGTCTTGCTTTCCCCCCAAAACCAAGGGACATTTTCGTAATTTCACTCGATGGCATTTTGGCAATAAACAAGACGGAGATTATACGTGGCAAGTTTTCATTGGGCGCGTGCGTCACACGCGCCGACAAAGGCGTGTGTGACGCGTAATGATTTTTTTTTTTTATTAAAAGCGACACGTGTCGCACTCTGATTGGACCGTTTTATTTCAGATTTTTATTTTTCCTCCCCTTTTTTCGACCTCAATTATTTTATAAAAAAAAAAATTAAAAAATTTTTTACACCAAAATTCATAATTTTTTTACACCAAAATTCATAATTTTTTTCTCTTTAATTAGAGACTAATTTCATTTAATTCAGACACCAAAAAAAAAACACTCTTCCTTAAATATAAATTTATTAATTATCATTTCTTTATTTTACTTTTAATTTTTCAATATCTTTTTTTTTTGAAAATTAATTAAGTTTGAAGTATATTTTTTTATTATATATTTTTTTATTATAAATGATGATAATAATAATCATAATTTTACTTTTTAAATATAAATTATTGTTTGTAATGTTAGTTACTTCGTTTCAAAATTTGACATTAATTTTTTAAACAAAGTAAGTAATATTGTATAAAATATTCCTTTAGACGAATATATTAATTTCTTTTTTTACCCGAAGTAGTATTATTTTGTAAAAATTTATGTTTATAATGTTCGTGTCTTCATGTCAGGAAATAAATATTAATTTTTGAGACAAGTAAATTCATTGCGGCAAATGAAGGAATTTTTTTTTAATATAGAAAGTAGTACTCCCTCTGTCCCAGACCAAGGGTTCATCTTTCCCTTTTGGGACGTCCCAGATCAAGAGTTCATTTCCAAAAAAGGCAAGTTTTTGAATATATGTATAAAATATTCCTTTAGAAGAATATATTAATTTCTCCTTTTTACCACACATTTAAGTAGTATTATTTTGTAAAAATTTATGTTTATAATGTTCGTGTCTTCGTGTCAGGAAATAAATATTAATTTTTGAGACAAGTAAATTCATTGCGGCAAATGAAGGAATTTTTTTTTAATATAGAAAGTAGTATTAATTATGGGATGAAAGTAATATTCATTTTTGAATTGAAGAAATATTTTTTTCTAAAAAAGTTGAACTTTTTTATATGTCCAAAAAAATTAAACATTGATTCTTTCGTCTCAATGAACATTTTAAAAAATAATACTACTTTATCCGTCTAAAAAAGTAATGTAATATTTTGAGACGAAGAAACTAACATTACAAACATTAATTGTAGAGGCGAATGAAGTAGTATTATTTTTTTAAAATATTCATTGGGATGAAGGAAATAATGCTCAATTTTTTTGGAAAAAAAATGTTGTATTATTTTTGGGTTAATCATTTCGAATCGAAAGTAATATTCATTTTTGAATTATTATAATATTAGTGTCTTCGTTTCAAAATATGACATTACTTTTTTAAACAACTTAAGTAATATTTTATAAAATATTCATTGGGATGAAGATGGCATTTTCTTTTTTTAGCCGCAGTAGTATTATTTTGTAAAAATTAATCTTTATAATATTTGTTTCTTCGTGTGTCAAAAAATAATTATTATTTTTTGAGACAAGTAAATTCCTTGAGGCAAAGGAAGCAATTTTATTTTGATATAGAAAGTAGTATTAATTATGGGACGAACGTAATATTCATTTTTAAATTGACGGAATTTATTTTCCATAAAAAATAGAATTTTTTTATATGTCCAAGAAAAATTAACATTGCTTCCTTTGGCTCAATGAACATTTTAAAAAATAATACTACGTTATTCGCCTAAAAAATTAATGTCATATTTTGAGACAAATGCACTAACATTACAAACATTAATAGCAGAGGCGAATGAAGTCGTATTAGTTTTTAAAATAGTAATTGGGATGAAGGGAATAATGATCATTTTTTTTTGGATAAAAAATGTTGTATTATCTTTGGGTTATTCATTTTGAATCGAAAATAATATTCATTTTTGAAATGTTGTAATATTAGTGCCTTTGTTTCAAAATATGACATTACTTTTTTAAACAAATTAAGTCATATTTTATAAAATATTCATTGGTACGAAAATAGTATTTTTTTTATATAGCTGAAGTAGTATTATTTTGTAAATTTTTTTTTATAATGTTTGTTTCTTTGTCTCATAAAATAAATATTAATTATTTAGACAAGTAAATTCCTTGAGGCAAAGGAATCAAATTTTTTTTTTTTGGACTATAAAGTAGTATTAATTATGGGATGAAAGAAATATTCATTTTTGAAAAGAAGGACAATTTTTTTCCCCTTTTTATATATAATAGACGAACATGTAATTATTTTTTTTTGAACATGTCATTTTTTTTAATTGGTAATATATTTTTGTAAATAATTTCATGATTGCAAATAATATGTGGACGTTTATTATTATTTTTATTATTATTATTATTATTATTATTATTATTATTATTATTATTATTATTATTATTATTATTATTATTATTATTATTATTATTATTTTGCCATTTTTACATGAGAGTATTTTTGTAATATTCAGGGAGTTTTTTATTTAACAATCAGCTTGTGTGGTTTTTTTTTTTCTTTTTAATATCCATCTTTTAAAAGTTCTTTTCGGAAAATGCCCTTAGGACTTATTCAATTTTTACTTTCTAAAATTGTTTATTTCTTAGTTTAATGACTAATATATTAGATTATATTTACATCTGATTAATGTTTCATTATTGTCTGTAAAAAAAATATTTCAAAATGTCCGATATAGTGTATATTTTTCAGTTCAAGATATTTTTATTATTGTTTTTCTTTTATACTATGACTATTAATAAAAGTCAAAGGTCAATATTTATTAGTTGTTGGCCCCCTTTTAAATCGATACTATGTCATTTGTCGTTTTCAATTATATTTCGCATTAACAAACGTTCACAATCCCGCTGGTCCGAATATATTGATATGTAATGATGATCTTTCTTCCTCTTTCGACAGTTGCACCGACAGTATTGTCTTTTAAAGCCGTGTTTCACAATGAATAAAAAAATTTCTCTCATTTTGTCATTTTATTTAATTTCTGTCTTTCTAAGCATCAATAACTTCCCGTGCATTGCACGGATGTAACACTAGATTTATTTTAGTGACCTTCAATCTGATATTTGTATTTTCAATATAATTTTCAAATAATCGTTTTACAATGTATACAAACATCTATATTTCCTTTTCTATATATTTCGATTTTAATCAGTTATTCGTTAGTAACTGTCCGTGCATCGCACGGGTGTACTGCTAGTCCATTTTAAAAGAGATGTAATTAGTTGGACCGCTAAATGAAAAAAAAAAAAGAAAATGGAATATCAGTACTAAAATTCTGACAATTACACTTTGGACCCATATCATATCATATGCTAGAGTTGACCTTTAAAAAGTAGTCAGGTCAGGAGGGTCATTTTAGGTGGTCAGTGGTCAACCATAAACGTCGAGTTTGTAACCTTAGGAGAGGAAACCTCCTAGCATTTTAATAACCGCCACTTTGGACCGCTCCTTTGTCAACACTATTTTACTCACCATTGCTATTATACATCATCCATTTTGCACATGCTATTTGGATTTGCGCTGCCGGAGAAGCATTAGGTAATAGCAGTATTTTTAGATTTTTTAATTAGATTAGGTTTTGAAGTTATTGTTTTGGTCAAATTTCAACAAGTGTTTCAAGTGATAAGAAAAATGACTAAAGTGATATGAATCAAGGTACAATGATTATCAAGTTGAATAGAAATGGACACAAGTTGTTTGTTGACTAGGGAAAGCCCCTGAACAACTTGTTCGCCGGCATAAAACCCCGGAAGATTTTGGTACCTGCCTTGACCAAAAGTTTACTAAGTATTATAGTGATTACAGAACTATGAGCGTATGTAAGGGAGCTTAAGCTAGTGAAAAGACGTGTGTGCAAAATACAGTGTTCTCTCCCCTTTATACCTCAAACAACGGCTAATTTACAAAGAGAAAAGATAGGCCTAGAATCTCGGGAATAATGTTAATCTTGTTGAGACATTATCGCCATTTTGTTGATTGAGGGGATAATGATCTGTTGCCGAGTATGTTGATGAAGTAAACGTTGTTGAATTGGTCTCCTACCTCTTTGACACGTTCCCTAAAAAATAGGGTTATCATAACAATAGTTCAACCTGCAAATAATCAAGATGCAAAATAGGAGAGCTCAAGTTGTTAGTATCAAGATGCTAGGCGCAAGTTGTAAACAAGTTGAAAATACGTAGGGCCCAACAATTGCCCCCAAATATTTTGAATTTTAAAATGACGAATATAAAGAGACAAAAAGATTTAAAAAGTTTGCCAAAAACGGAGGTGAAGTACGGCGGTTTTTAAATGAAAAGGTTTTGATGGGACGATTTAAGTAAATTCCAAAGCAAAAGTCATGATGATTTTGACTCCCAATCGCTGCCAACTTCTCTTTTAATAAATAAGACTCCTTCCCAACTCTCCCTTTCATAGAATCAAAAGGGTTGCTTTCAAAGAGATTTTCGAGAAGAAGAACCAAGGAAGGAGATCGGAGAGAGAATCAAGTAGGAACCTCCGGTGAGTTTTTTATTTTCTTTTCAATTTTCTCTCTGATTTCTTGCTTAAGTTGTAAAATGGGGAAGAAGAAGGTGGCGAACATAATCGAGAGCGATGAGGGTTTGCCTGAGGGTTTCTTAACCCAAAATATGTTGAAAAATCCGGACAAGGAAAAATGTCTGATTCCTGCGGCCAACTTAGAAATCATTAAGAGAAACCATGCAATGTCGTATGATACCGAGTTTTTCACCCATCCAGACTTAACCTCGGAATGCTATTCTCCCGATTGGGTGTGTTTTACCGAATATCCCTTTGTCATTGGCCTAAAATTTCCCTTCCCAACTTTAATTACTAGGTTTTTTGCTTCTTCAAAACTTAACTATGCCCAAATCATGCCACAAGGTTGGAGATGCCTTCAAACCCTAGTTAGGTTAAGTGCGGAAACAGAGTTGGAAGTTGGTTTAGAGGAGTTTGCTTACACGACTGAGTTTAGGGGATTTGGCCTTGGGAGATTTGGTTTTAGGGTTAGGTCTGGTGGAGAGCCTTTTTTGAATGATAACAGTGATCCTGCTGATAGAGGGTGGAAGAATAAATTCTTCTTCGCAAGGAAAAGCACCCTGGTGTCAGAGGAGGGTGCCAATTCTAAGTGGAGGTCTCAAGGTAGTGTATATTTTTTTCTTATTCTAATAATGCTTCTTAACAATCTGCTAACTAACTCCCTGAATCTCCTTTGACTTAGTTGCTAAGCTGAGCGTGCTTTTCGCTCATAAAGATAAAACAGAGGAGAACGTGAAAAAGATTTACGAGTTGAATCCAGTAGTGAGGTCTTTCAAAGCATTGCCAGTCTTGTTTGTTGCAGATCCGGAAGAAGAAATTAAGCCTGAGGAAGCTATTCCTGATCAAGAACTTAACCCTGTAGAAGCTCTACCTGATCCCTCCAATATGTCCACAGGTTAGTCTAGCATCTTAGAGCTTTGCGTATCTTCAATTTGTTCTAATTCCTTTTAAATTGTTCTAATTCTACACCCCTTTTTTGCAGCTACTCGATCTAAAGACACTGTAAGTGCTGCAGACCTACTTGCTGAGGCTAGGGCAAAAAGTTTTGCAAGGAAAGATAGCAAGCCTCCCACTCCCAAGTCTGTGGCATCTAGCTCTAATGTGAATGTGCCCAAGAAGAAGGAGGAAGCAAAGAAGAGGAAATTGGTGGAGGCTGAGGCCACGGACGCAAGTGATGATATGGTGAAAACAAGGGAGAAGTTTAAAGCTGCGATAGCAAGATTTGTTAGTGAGGTAAAACGAAGAGACCTTGAATCTTACCAGAGGGTTGATAGAGTATTAACACTTCTTTTATACAGGTTTCGGAAATTATGAGTCCTGTTATGGACCAGGTTGATGCTCTGAAGATCAAGGCGGAAAAATGCAGTTATGAAGCTGCGGAATCAAGGAAGGAAGCCACCAAAAGTGCTGAGGAAGCGAAAAAGTATGTTGGTGAGGTGGAAAAATTGAAGAAAGATTTTGAGACTTTGGGAAAGGAAGTGGAAGTTGTTCGTGCTGAGAACGAAGCTCATATGAAGGAGATTGAAGCCGCAAAGGGGGACTTCAAATTCAATGCTACCAAGACATTGCTAGAGGCCAGAATTCAGCTGATGGAGGAATACAAGAACGGACAAGCTCCAACTTGGAACTTGGAGGAGGAGAGAAGAATTTTAGAAGACCACATGGGAGAACCAGCAGTTGGAGAGGAGGTGAACTCAATGGCCCTCGAAACTCTAGTTGATGACACTGATAAAGCTTTGAGTACCATAGTGGTAGCTCAAGTTGAAGAAAGTGATCATGGGAAGAAACCAAATGCACCACCGGCGGCAGCAGGCCACAATGTTTGAAAACAATTTGAAACTTTTTTAAGTAGTTTGGAAGGAACAAAATAATTTTTTGCTTATTTGCCGCACCATTGGTGGGCACCAAATGGGGGGCCTGTCCCCAAAAACAAGGTATTTTGGTATGTAATGGCTCATAAGAGCCTAGACAATTTATTTGGGGGTACTAGGTTGGTCTGGTACTCCAAGCTTTCTTAGGTTTTAAGGGATCGTTTGGCTTATCCAACTTGTCCCTTAATTGAAAAAATCTTTTGAAAACATTTTGAAGTTTTAAAGAAGTATTTTGGGTTTTTCAAAAATACTTGCTTGTTCATTAGATAACATGCTGATGTTGTAAGCCGAAGGTAACATGATAATGTTACAACCAGTAGTTCACAACTTGAATAAGTGTGAAATCGTGCGCCCAGGCGAAGGTGTCAAAACCTTAATTCGTTAGAAAAGATGAAAATCTTTTAACTATATGTAAATTGTACCTTTGATCAGAGGTAACCTTTTGAAGAGATAGAACGAGTATCAGCCGTCCTGGCGTGTCAACAAGTTCTATCCCTCTCCAGCTAGAGTTTCAACATGTATCAGCCGTACTGGCGTGTCAACATGTTGAAATTCTTCTTCCTAGGTCCAAACATGTTAGAGCCGTACTGGCGTGTTTAACATGCTTAGACCTACTCCAATTTTAGGTCCCAACAAGTATCAGCCGTACTGGCATGTCAACTTGTTGAGCCTACTCCGTTTGTCCAAGCTGTATACCTTGCAAAACAAATTCATGTTAGGGTTGGGCGTTAGCATAGCTAACGCCCCTCCGATGCTTAAGTTAGTAAGGATTTCCAATAAAACTTGATAACTTGAAACATGTGAATGAACTTGACAACAAAAATAGGTCATACCTGAGAAGTCTAGTTGTAAATAACTGGACTTACATAAAATACAGCTTCAAATGAATGGCATTCCAACTTCTAGGGATCCTGTCTCCACTTGGGGTTGACAGCCAATACGCACCTTTGCCAGCTTCCGCATCGATGAGATATGGTCCTTCCCACTTGGGAGCTAATTTACCTGCATTCAATTCTCTTGTATTTTGAAATACTTTTCTCAAAACTAAATCACCAACCTAGAATCTTCTTATTCTGACATTCTTGTTATATGATCTAGCAATCCGTTGTTGATAAGCTGCCATCCTTATCTTGGCTAAATCCCTGATCTCATCAATTGTATCTAAATCTTGGGTTAGCAACAGGTTATTTTCATCTTGAGTTAATAAGCCATACCTTGCTGTTAGGATTGTCACCTCAACTGGAATTACAGCTTCTGCCCCAAATACCAAAGAATATGGAGTTCTACCTGTGGCCCCTTTTGTAGTGGTCCTATCTGCCCAAAGTACAAGTGGTAACTCTTCAGCCCACTTTCCCTTCTTTTGATCTAGGCGCTTCTTCAAGTTGTTGATGATCAACTTGTTTCTTGATTCAGCTTGACCATTGGCTTGAGGGTGGACAGGCGTAGACATGATCAACTTGATGCCCCAGCGAGTACAAAAATCTCTGGTCTTCTTACTTATGAATTGCGACCCGTTGTCACATATAATCTCTGATGGCACACCAAACCTGCTAATTATATTTTTCTTTAAAAATGAAATTACCTCTTTGTCCCTTACTTGTACATAAGCTTCAGCCTCGATCCATTTTGAGAAATAATCGGTTAATGCCAACATGAACACTTTGCCTCCAGGAGTCTTAGGCAACTTGCCCACAATGTCCATGCCCCACTGCATGAAAGGCCAAGATGAGACTATAGAATGTAGAGGCTCAGCAGGTTGATGCAAGATGTTGATGTGTCTTTGGCAGGCATCACACTTCTGTACATAGCTCGTGGCATCTTGACGCATGGTTGGCCAATAATATCCTGTCTTGAGGGCCTTAGACGCTAATGCTTTTCCACCAGAATGATTTCCACATATTCCTTCATGGATTTCTTTCAGCACCAGTTCAACTTGCTCATTATCAATACATCTTAAATAGTGCCATGCAAAAGATCTCTTAAATAGCACATTATCTATTAAAACGAAAGTTGAAGTACGAATCTTAAAAGATCTAGCATTCTTAATATCTGGCGGAATAGTTCCAAGTTGAAGGAACTCAATTATTGGTTGGGTCCAATATGAACTTGTATCTTGTGCCCCATTAGATTGAGTAACTTCTTGAATTTCCTCAACTTGGTCTATTGCCGAGAACTTAACATAAATAATGGGAATATTAGTATGCAACATTGATTTGCAAGTTGAACCCAAGTTGGCTAATGCGTCCGCTTCTGTGTTTTCTTCTCTAGGGACCTGTTCCAAAGAGAATGATAGGAATTTTGAATCTAAGGCCTTAACATGTTGGAGATACAGAGTCATCTTGGAATGCTTCGCCATATAACTGCCATTAAAATGGTTAGCTAGCAATTGAGAGTCAACAAATACATTTAGATGCGTAATATTTAAACTTAAAGCTGTAGTTAAACCCATGATTAAAGCTTCGTACTCAGCTTCATTATTTGTTGCACTATATTCACAAGATACAGCTTGAGGTATGATATCACCTTGAGGGGATTTCAGCACTATTCCCAAGCCAATTCCTTTGGAATTTGAAGCTCCATCTGTAAACAGTGTCCAAAATCTAGGAATTGTTTTACCTTCAAGTTGTTATACTTCCAGTTCCACCTCGGACTACAAACTTGGACTGAAATCAGCTACGAAGTCGGCTAGGGCCTGAGATTTGATGACTGTTCTTGGCTCATATGAAATGTCATACGTGCTCAACTTGACCGACCACTTGGCCAACCTGCCTGACATCTCTGGAGTTCTCAACACATTTCTCACAGGATAATTAGTTCTAACAGTTATAGAATGTGTTTCAAAATAATGACGCAGTTTAGTAGCAGTAGTAGTTAAGGCTAAAATTAACTTCTCAAGATGAGAGTACCTTGTTTCAGCATCTAATAAAGACTTACTTATATAGTAAACAGGATGTTGTTCACCTTGGATTTCTTTCACCAATACTGCACTAACAAAGATTTTCGCATACAACTAAATATAAATAAAGGTGCTCACCATGTTCGGTTTGGCAAGTAGAGGTGACGTCACCAAATATTCTTTAAGTTGTTTAAAAGTCGCCTCATGTTGGTCACCCATTGGAAGAGTTTATTCTTTCTTAATACTTCATAGAATAACCCGCACTTATCGATGATTTAGATATAAATCTATTCAAAGCAATTTACTCTACCTGTTAACCTTTGGACGTCTTTGATATTCTTGGGGGATTCCAAGTTGAGAATGGCTTTAATCTGCTCGGGACTGGCTTTAATTCCTCTCTTGGTTACCATATAGCCCAAGAATTTACCTGCTCTAACACCAAAGTTGCACTTTGCCGGATTGAGCTTCATGTTGAAAACTTTCAAGATGTTGAACGCCTCAGCAAGGTGTTCTACATGATCTTCAATATGCTTGGACTTTACTACCATGTCGTCTATATAGACTTCCATCGTCTTGCCAAGTTGATCTTTGAACATCTTGTTCACCAGCCTCTGATAAGTTGCCCCTGCATTTTTAAGACCAAATGGCATAGAAATGTAACAATATATACCTTCCGGAGTCATGAATGTCGTATCTTCTTGGTCCGAGGGCTCCATTTGAATTTGTTGGTACCCTGAAGACGCATCCATGAACGTCAAGATATCGTGGCCAGCTGTCTCATCAACTAGAGAATCAATATGAGGAAGAGGGAAAGGATCCTTCGGGCAGGCCTTGTTCAAGTCTGTGAAGTTCACGCATACTCGCCACTTGCCGTTCCTCTTCTCTACCACCACAACATTGGCTAACCACCTTGGATATTGAACTTCTCTAATCATATTGGATTTCAAAAGCCTCTCAACTTCGTCCTTTATGATCTGGTTCCTCTCCTGGGCAAACTTCCTTCTTTTCTGATGAACAGGACGGATGGTTGGATCAATGTTCAACTTGTGAGTAATAATGTCCTTGCTTATTCCTATCATGTCCTCGTGCTTCCATGCAAAACAACATTTCTGACTTCTTAAGAACTCAATCAGCTCCTCCTCAATTTCAGATGGAAGGTCTATACCAACTTGTACTTGGGCCTCAGGATTCGACTCATCAATGTAAAACATTTTTCGTCTCATGCTCCACTGCTTCAAGAACATCCTGGGCCTTTTTCTTTAATTGCTATGCTTGACGAGGAATCGAACTTGCTTTCATATTAACCTTGTAACATTCTTTAGAAACTTGTTGATTCCCCTTCAACTTGGCTACACCCCAAGGTGTTGGAAATTTGACACACTGGTGATAAGTTGACGGCACGGCCTTCATGTTGTGGATCCAAGGTCTTCCCAAAATGACATTGTACGAGGAAGAGCATTCGATCACACAGAACCTTTCCATAGCATTCATACCCTCCAAATAGATAGGCAACTTGATTTCTCCGACTGTTTGCTTTATTTCACCACTGAACCCTACCAAAGACGGATGAATTCTTCACAACTTCAGATAAAGGAATGCCCATATCTTCAAGAGCATGAGTGAAGATTATGTTGACTGAGCTACCGCCATCGATCAGAATTCTCTTGACCACACAATTAGCAATCTGCACCTGAACAACTAGACCATCATGATGAGGATCCAACGTGTTGTCTTTATCCTCATCCTCAAAGGAGATAACTTGACCATATGTGAAGTCACGACGCCTTGAGGGCAATTCTGATTGATCCTCCTTAGAACTCTTGGCATGACGCTTAGCTGCAGAGTAAGTTGTTCCACAAATATGGGATCCACCTGAAATGACATTTACTACCTTGGTGGCTGGAGGTGGTGCAACTTTCTCGAGTCTGGACTGCTCCCCTGAATCAGATTCTTTAGACTCACTTCTGACCCTCTTCTTACCTAACAAATCCTTAAGAAGACTCTTGGATAATAAATGAGAAATCTCTTTCCTCAAGGCAAAACAATTCTCAGTGGTATGCCCAAAATCCTCATGAAATGCACACCACTTGGACTTGTCCTTCCAAGTTGTTGGCTGATCATTCTTCTTGGGCCATCTTGCTTTATCTCCAAGATTTCCCATGGCGCAAAGGATTCCCGCAAGGTCCACGTAAAAGCAAGATTCGTAAATTTTAGGATAATCATTATCATCCCCATCTTGATCATCATCTACAAAATGAACTTTAGAAGATTCAGATTTAGCAGGGGTTTGCCTCGTTGGACTTATAGTGATGGGAATCCGATTTTTTGTCGAGGGCTCAAATAGAGGAGTAGGGGTTCTCCCAGCTTGACTTCCCCATCACAGCCGTCATCCTCCAATCCGATGAAAGGCAAGGCTCGTTCTCGATTTCTTCAAGTTGTTTCAGAGTCATCACCAACTCATTATAAAATAGAGAGCTCTTTCTTCAAACCAATACGGAATGCTTCGTAGGCCGTGGACACGTCCAAGTTGGGTATAGTTACCGCTCCTTGTTAAACCTCGTGCAAATATTCTTTAAGACTTTCGTTAGGTTGTTGCACAATTCTATAAAGGTCACTAGTCAACTTGTCAAATGCCCTATTGCATGAAAATTGATTGATAAACATATTGACAAGTTGAGCATAAGAAGAAATAGAGTTTAGAAGAAGTCCTGTTAGCCATTTTAAGGCCGGTCCCGACAAAGTTGAGCCAAAACCCCGCAAAAACATGCTTCTCTAAAAATAGGGGGATACTTATAATATCCATTGACTCGATACAAAGAACACATGCTCTGCTGGATCGGTGCTTCCATCATATTTCTTCATATGAGGGACTGAAAATTTCTTTGGGATTTCCACACTAGCTATTGCTGGCACAAAACGAGATTCATTATAGCAAGTTGGAGAAACTTGGTGGTATGACACATTGACCTGTGTATGCTCCGAAGCAAATCCTTTATAGTCTGCATTTCCTTAACAAGTTGACTCTCTGCGAAAAGAGGATTGTTATTAAACTGAGATGCAGAAGTATCAAAAGCATTAAAGAAACTCCCTGTTTGCCCCATTGAGGGTGTAGCAAGATGACAACACAGGTTGACTAGCTGGAAGGCTGAATCTTGGTTGCTCAATTGGAATGGACGTCACGATTGTACTTTCTGCCGGCAAAGTATTGGACATAGGGATATCTCCGAAATGGCTTGGTCCTGTACCTGCACCAAACAAAGATCTGGGAAGTAAAGGTGAAAATGGAGTAGATACTTGAGTCTCAAATTGCTTCCCTTTACGTAGGCTATCAATGGCATTGAATATCATGGCGTTCGTATGCTCCTGACCATCCAACCGATCATTCACTTTCTTCAACATATCGGCCATGTTGGATAATATCTCCAAATTGACAGCTTCCGCATTCAAAGATGGATTGCCTTGGGTGCCGGAAACAGGAAGCGGCCGACTCCTCTCACCTTGACTGCTGGACGGCGGATTGGCCATTTCTACGCAAATAATCAAAGTTTCCCACGGACGGCGCCAAATTGTTTTGGTCAAATTTCAACAAGTGTTTCAAGTGACAAGAAAAATGACTAAAGTGATATGAATCAAGGTACAATGATTATCAAGTTGAATAGAAATGGACACAAGTTGTTTGTTGACTAGGAAAAGCCCTTGAACAACTTGTTCGCCGGCATAAAACCCCGGGAGGTTTTGGTACCTGCCTTGACCAAAAGTTTACTAAGTATTATGGTGATTACAGAACTATGAGCGTATGTAAGGGAGCTTAAGCTAGTGAAAAGACGTGTGTGCAAAATACAGTGTTCTCTCCCCTTTATACCTCAAACAACGGCTAATTTACAAAGAGAAAAGATAGGCCTAGAATCTCGGGAATAATGTTAATCTTGTTGAGACATTATCGCCATTTTGTTGATTGAGGGGATAATGATCCGTTGCCGAGTATGTTGATGAAGTAAACGTCGTTGAATTGGTCTCCTACCTCTTTGACACGTTCCCTAAAAAATAGGGTTATCATAACAATAGTTCAACCTGCAAATAATCAAGATGCAAAACAGGAGAGCTCAAGTTGTTAGTACCAAGATGCTAGGCGCAAGTTGTAAACAAGTTGAAAATACGTAGGGCCCAACAGTTATATATCTATATAAATCAAATTATAGCCATAATTATTGTGTACATAGGAAAATTAGTTATAGAGAACTTGTGAGATTCACAAATAGAGTCGAATACATTGATAGCACTTTGAGATGCCGTCAGGGGCATTTTATGGATAGACTAAGTTATGTTTATGGGTTGTATAAATGGTGTGTTTATATAGATAGAGTGATGAGTCCGTAATGAGATCATTGGCTTTGATTATTGTAACACAACATATTACGATATTACTGAATATATTGATATGATAGTCCCTCATATTTAGTCCAACTGTGAGATGATATGAGTGAACAAATATTGTGTTTCTTGTCTTTTATTATTTTTCATGTAGATGTTGCATTCATGTTATCTCTTATTTGTACACTTGTAGGACAAATAATGCTCATATACCACAATTCCCCAACACCGCGCTATTTTGTTTGGTCCAAATTCAAGTACGTACTCTCCTTGTCTAACTAAAACTTATACTTTTGTTTTATACACAAGAAAAAAAGAAGTTTAAGTAGTGTAAGTATTGTTATTGTTGTTTATGTTTTAGATATCTTCAATACGGAAAATCAAAAGAAGGTGAATAAATCGAGGTATGCTGAAGCAAATCTCCTTAAGACAATATTTCGCCTCCGTAATTGTGCAAACGGATCAATGGCGAATGTCTCCCAAGATACAACACTTTTTACCAAGAGTTAGTGTGCACTTTAACTAACCTTGACAGGCGAATCGAATTCAGACTTGCTCTTAGTCTTCTAACTTGAAGAACGAAATGATACTTGAACTCTTTGAACGAAACAAACACTTTTAAATGAGAGAGAGAAAGAATTGGATTGTGAACTTCAATAGTAACTTGGATTACTTGTGTTTAACTTGATAACTTGATGACTGAATGAAGGAATAGGGTCTATATATAGAGTAGGTTGAGTCAGTTGTGACTCTTCACAAAAGTCACAAACCCTCCAAGCCAGCATATGTTCGGACATCAACTGACCAAAACAGCAACTGCTCGGCCGAGCACCTTTGGTGACTCGCCCGTGCACAGGCTGGTTGCTCGGACGAGCACTTTAGTGACTCGCCCGAGCAGAGGTTAGACAGAGAGGCATGTTTCTAGTCAGGTATGCTCGGCTGAGACTTATGCCTTGCTCGGCCGAGCAGTTACTAGAAATTGACTTTGCCATTCACACTTAATGTTTGACCCTAATATTCCAACAATCCCCCACATGAATGGAAGAAGTCGACATGGAAAAGAAAGAAGAATAAGAGCATAGCTGAGAAGTTAATGCCTCAAGATAGGTGGCTTTCGCTTTGAACCTTCTTTAGTAAGAATATATCGAGCTTACTTGGCTGATCGGTGTACGTAACATATTAAACTGTCAGACGTTATTGTAAACTTAATCAATAGACCAAACACATTAAAATTCTCATATCAGATTTTGGTTCTCTATTGTGTTCATTATTTCGTCCCTGAAGTTTCTTGGTTCTGCGAGTGCTTTAGAGAATTTGCCAAGTAAAATTCTCAACGAACCGGCCATGTTCACACTAACATAGGTGATGTGCTATAAAGAGTATCCTACATTACCCCATTTGTACTATTTTACAAGATATAGTCATCATTAAAAGCAATAGCTTAACCTCTACCATTTTGTAGGCAGCACTTTTGCATTATAGAAATGGGATGAAGATAAACTTCCAAGTGCTTCTCTCAAATCAATCATGACTAATTTTTCCTATTGGACCTAGTCCGTGGGATCTCCAGTCACCAGGTTAGGTTTCCATCAAGTTGATTTATATTTGTCTAGGCTTTAGCCCCATTTCTTTCGATGCGCAGTTTATTCTCTCCTTGGATAAACCTTTAGTAAATGGATTCGCTAGGTTATCCTTTGATCGTACAAAATCAATAGAAATTGTTTCGTTGAGAGTAACTGTCTAACGATGTTATGTCTACGACGTATGTGTCGAGATTTGCCATTGTATATAAAATTCTTCGCCCTTGCTATAGCTGCTTGATTATCACAATGTATACATATAGCAGGCACGGGTTTTGGCCATAGAGGAATATCTTCTAAAAAGTGTCTAAGCCATTCGACTTCTTCACCAGCTTTATCTAAAGCAATAAACTCAGTTTCCATCGTTGATTGAGCTATACATGTTTGCTTAGAAGATTTCCATGATATGGCACTTCCACCGAGAGTAAATACATAGCCACTAGTAGACTTGGATTCATCTGTATCAGATATCCAATTTGCATCACTATATCCTTCAACTACTGGAGGATAATCGCTATAGTGCAATGAATACTCTCTAGTTCGTTTTATATATCCTAAAACTCTTAATAATGCATTCCAATGCTCATTATTAGGATTACTAGTAAAACGACTTAGCTTACTTACATCTTAAGCTATATCCGGCCTTGTGCACTGCATCAAGTACATTAGGCTTTCAATGATTTGAGAATACTCTAATTGTTGTTTCGCATTCCCAGTATTCTTGTGAAGAACTATATGGGGCAGAAATGGATTATTAGTCTCTTTAATACCATGAGAATTAAATCTCTCAATCATTTTATCAACATAATGTGTTTGAGATAAATTAATTCCATTGGAGGTTGTAGAGACTTTCATTCCCAAGATTACATCTGCTTCACCCATATATTTCATATCAAAGTTATTGAAAACATTTTCTTTGTTTTATTTATAACCTCGATGTCATGATCAAAAATGAGCATGTCATCTACATATAAACAAACAAATACATATGTATTACCAAATTTCTTTGAGTATACACACTTATCACATTCATTTGTGATAAAACCATTCCTAGTCATGACATTGTCAATTTCTCATGCCATTGTTTAGGAGCTTGCTTCAAACCAATCAAGGACTTAAAAAGTTTACATACCTTGTGCTCTTGTCCTTTTACTTTGAAGCCTTCGGATTGTTCCATGTAAATTTCTTCATTCAAATCACCATTTAAAAATGCAGTTTTTACATCCATTTGATGTATTTGCAGATTATACAATACTGCAATGGCTATTAAGATTCGAATTGAAGTAATTCTTGTAACAGGAGAGTATGTGTCAAAGAAGTCAAATCCTTCCATTTGACGATATCCTTTTGCAACAAGACGAGCCTTATATTTGTCCACAGAACCATCCGATCTTAATTTCTTTTTGAAAATTCATTTGCATCCTATTGATTTTGAACCTTTTGGAAGATCAACCACTTTCCAAGTGTTGTTACTTAAAATGGATTCAATTTCACTATTTACAGCTTCTTTTCAGAATGTGGATTCAGAGCTGTTCATGGCTTCATTAAATGATTGAGGCTCATCTTCAATCATAAAATTAGAGATAAAATCTGGATCAAAAGTTTTAGCAATTTTAGCTTTTTTGCTTCTTCTTGGTTCAACATCCTCATTATTTTCAGAAGTGCTTTCACGTGGTCTCTTAGGAGTATTTTCACAAATATCCCTTTTCATAGGGAACACGTCCTCGAAAAAATCAGCGTCAAGAGATTCAATTATTGTATTGACATGAATGTCATTTATTTCAGATTTATGTACTAAGAATCTGTACGCAATGCTATTCATTGCATATCCAATAAATATACAGTCAAGGTCTTTAACTTTGACCATTTAGGAGGTGGAACGACAACCTTTGCGAGGCACCCCCACACTTTGAGGAATTTATAGGAAGGCGTTCTTCCTTTCCATAATTCATATGGTATGGAACCAATTTTCTTGTGTGGGATCCTATTCAACACAAAGTTAGCAGATAACACTGCTTCCTCCCACAAGTTTTGTGGTAAACCTGAACTTACAAGCATACAGTTAACCATGTCTTTTAAAGTTCTATTTTTTCTCTCAGCAATACCATTTTGCTGCGGAGTATAGGGTGCAGTTGTTTGATGAATGATTCCGAATTTGGAACATAGGTCACTCGATTCCGTTGATTCATACTCACCACCCCTATCGGACCTTAGTACTTTAATTGACTTTTCAAGTTGATTTTCAACTTCTGTTTTGTAAGTGATGAAAGCATCCATTGCTTCATCTTTACTACTTAACAAATAGATATAACAATATCTACTTCGATCGTCAATGAAAGTAATAAAGTATTTCTTACCGCCTCGAGTTGAGATAAACTTTAAGTCACATAAATCGCTATGGATTAAACCCAACAGTTGGCTAGTTCTTTCAATTGGTTTAAAAGGTTTCTTAGCAAACTTTGCTTCAACACAAATTTTGCATTTGTGACCTTTCATTGAATCAAGTTTTGGAATAAGTCCTAAACCAACAAGCTTTCTCAAAGAAGCACGATTCACATGTCCTAAACGACCATGCCATAAATTAGAAGACTCGCACAAGTAAATAGAATTGTCAATTTTATTCATAACTTGAGGGTACAAGTAGGTGGACTTCTTGTCCACTACAACAGCGTTTGCCTTAAATAGGCCATCAAGCAAGTATCATTTCCCAACATACATGCCCCCTTTAGTAACAAACTTATCCGATTCAAATACAATTTTGAAACCTTTCTTACTAAGCAAAGAACTAGAAATGAAATTCTTTCTTATGTCGGGTACATGCATCACATCGTTGAGAGTAAGCTCTTTTCCCGATGTGAACTTCAAGATCACTTTCCCAATGCCTTCAATCTTGGAAGTTGCGGAATTTCCCATATAGAGAAAATCTTCACGTTCTATCTTCTTGTATTCTGCAAACAAGCTTTTGTCGGCACATGTGTGACGAGTGGCTCCGGTGTCCACCCACCAATCCTTGACGTTTGACACCAAGTTGGCTTCACATAAAACATCAGATAGACTTACTTCGGAGACACCCACAGAGAGAGTATCTATTTCTGTCATGTTTGCTTGGGGAGGCTTCTTCTTTTTGCTTCGACAATCCTTTGCCCGGTGACCGCTTTTTCCACAGTTGAAGCAGTCACTTTTGAACTTGAAGCGTTTGTTGTTGTCATTACTTGTCTTCTTCTTAGAAGAGTCATCATGCTTCCTTTTGTTGTTCTTAGGTCGGGATTCTTTCACCATGTTAGCCTTTGCTTCCATGTTTCGTGCTTTGACTCTCTTTTCTGCACTACGATTGTCTTCTTCAATACGAAGACGAACAAGAAAGTCTTCCATTGACTTCTCCTTGCGCTTGTGCTTGAGATAGTTTTTGAAATCTCTCCATGAAGGAGGCAACTTCTCAATCATATATGCAATTTGGAAGGACTCGCTCAATTGCATGCCTTCGGCTTCAATGTTATGCAATAGAACTTGCATTTCTTCGACCTGATTCATTACAGTTTTAGAATCAATCATTTTAAAATCCAAAAACTTTGAAACAAAGAACTTCCTTGTTCCAGCATCTTCGGTTTTATATTTCTTGTCGAGAGAGTCCCAAAGTCCCTTTGCAGTTTGAATGGAGTAATACACATTATACAATGTGTTGTCTAGTCCATTCAATATGTAGTTCCGGCATAGATAATCAGCATGTTTCCATGCATCAATAGCCAATTGTGCAGCCTTGTCTGCGACACCTTTCGCCGATACGGGACATTCTTCACGTAAGAACTTTACTAGTCCAAGCGTTGTGAGATAGAACAACATTTTCTGTTGTCAACGTTTGAAATCAGTCCCATTAAACTTTTTCGATTTCTCGTACTGCGAGGCCGATGGCATCATAAGCTGATTAGCACTTGAAGTACTCGCTATTGCATTTGTTGCAATAGTCTCACTACTAACGAATTCATTTCCATTAGCTATTTTCTGTTACGAAAACAGAAAATCAAATAAGAAAGAGATGAAGTAGAGAAGAGAAGATATAATTAAAAGAAATACCTGAGAAATATTGTCTTAAGATTGTTGTTTATGTTTTAGATATCTTCAATGCGGAAAATCAAAAGAAGGAGAATAAAGCGAGGTATGCCGAAGCAAATCTCCTTAAGACAATATTTCGTCTCCGTAATTGTGCAAACGGATCAATGGCGAATGTCTCCCAAGATACAACGCTTTTTACCAAGAGTCATTGTGCACTTTAACTAACCTTGACGAGCGAACCAAAATCAAACTTGCTCTTAGTCTTCTAACTTGAAGAACGAAATGATACTTGGACTCTTTGAACGAAACAAACACTTTTGAATGAGAGAGAATTGGATTGTGAACTTCAATAGTAACTTGGATTACTTGTGTTTAACTTGATAACTTGATGATTGAATGAAGGAATAGGGGTCTATATATAGAGTAGGTTGAGTTAGTTGTGACTCTTCACAAAAATCACAAACCCTCCAAGCCAGCACCTGTTCGGACATCAACCGACCAAAACAAGCACCTTTGGTGACTCGCCCGTGCACAGGTTGGTTGCTCGGCCGAGCACTTTAGTGACTCACCCGAGCAGAGGTTAGACAGAAAGGCATGTTTCTGGTCAGGTATGCTCGGCCGAGGCTTATATCTTGCTAGGCCGAGCAGTTACTAGAAATTGACTTTTGCCATTCACACTTAATATTTGACCCTAATATTTCAACAGTTATTATGAAAAATGAGATATGAGAGAAGTTAGAGTAAGAAATAGTAAGTGAATAATTGTTATGGCCTATGGGTATGCAAGTGGGTCCCATTAAATAAAAAAAATAATTTAAAATTTCTATTTTGATAAAATGTAATTTTTAGTTGGACAATTTTTTGATTTAAAATTGTAATTTTAATGGGACAGATAAAGTAATTTTTTTATTAATTGGAGAATAATTAAAATTAATTTGATATATATAACACCAGGTCAAATTAAATTAATATTAACAATTGATTCAAAACTTGAATAAATATGAAAAAAAATCGGCACTCCAGTACTGCACTCAACAGCGAAGTACTGCACTCAAACAGCGAAATCTCGCTGCATCACTTCATGCATCACTTCAGGTCCCTTGCACATGTTCCGCATGTTAATGTTATGCTCACTGCTAGTATATGGGACCCTTTTAAATTTTTTGTTTTAAAGAAGAATTTAATTAATTGCATGGACAAATATGTTGGAAAATATAAGTAGGTGTGATGAAAATTTGAGATTTTTTGCTAAATGGGTTATTTGTTAAATGATCAAATTGAATGTGAATTTGTGTTTATTCCATGAGAACATTGAAATTAAATATTTATTTATCCAAAATAATTAATGGATTAATGAGATATTAAGGCTAAAAGTTAATGCGTTGAAAGTGAAAAAATGTGGTTGTTTTGGTCAAATTTTAGAACTTGACAAGCTGACTAAGATTGGGTTAAATGGAATATAATTGCAAATCAACTCGAAATTAAATGAACAAGATATTTAACGAGGAAAGCCCTTGAACAACATGTTCGCCGGCATAAAACCTCAAAGGTGGAATTTTATAGAAATGATGAAGTTACAATGAGAGGGAGAATGTAAAGAAAAGAACTCAGTAGCTTAGATTGTGCGTGTGTGTTACAATGATGTGTGCTCTATTTATACTAAAAGTGATTGAAGAAGATAATTTTTGTTGCTCCTACAATTTCGGATGGTTTGTTGAGCTTCAATCCGATTATCCCACGTTTTCTTGACTGAGTCTTCACGATGCATATTTAAATCCTTATCACCGTTCGTAATCCCTGAAAAGTAGGAGTTAATATACCTGCAAAGAGATAGTCAAATTAGAGTCTAGGTTGTCTCAGTGTCTGATACAAGTTGATACTGCAAGTTGAAGTCTTCTAGTTGTCAGCCGAAATTCATCCTCAAACAATTGCCCCTTAATTTTTGAATTTGAAAGTAGTTGAGTCAAAAATTAACATTTGGTGCCCACCAAGGATTAGGAACGTGGTAGTGGCGGTTACTTTTAGTGGATAGGTACTTATAACCCCCTATAACTCTACAACCGTCGCCATCACAATAAATAAGAGGGCCTCTTCGCATTTCTCAAACCCCACAAAGCTAAAGACCTTTCCAAGCCTTAGACCCCTTTTTACTCTTAAGAAATCCTTCTTGCCGCTACCATGGATGAATTCCCTCAAGGTTTCGTTTGCCAAAACATGATCGACCATCCTGATGAAGAAAGATGTGAACTCACCGCTGCTGATGTTGAAGACTTGAAGAAGTTCTTCCCAAAAAGCTATTTGAATTTCTCGAACCTAATGCTTTAATGACTTCCGACTGCGCTTCAGAGGAATGGGTATGCTTTCTTGAGTACCCTTTTTTGATTGGCCTAACATTTCCTTTTCCCCCTTTCATACTGCGATTTTTCGAAAAAACTGGTTTGGCCTTTGCTCAATTGATGCTGGTAGGGTGGAGGAATTTGGTTACTCTAGGAAGATTGAGCGCGAGATGAACATGAGGGTTGATTTGGAGGAACTTGGCTTCTGCTATGACTTGAGATCTCATGGAAACAAGAGATTTGGTTTTAGGGTTAAATCAAGATCAAACAGTTTGGTGACCGACTCTATTGATAGGGATAGAAAGTGGAAGAATAGATTCTTCTATGTGAAGAAGTCTACACTAGAGCACATGGAAAAGATAAACTCTTTCCGTGGATGAAGGTGAGGATTTTCCTTTTTACTTCTACGAGAATTCGGGTTGTTTCAAATATTCTAACATCTTGATTTCCATGACTTTGAAGTTGGATGAATTGTTTCCTAAGCGTGCGACACATTGAGCGTGGTTGCTTACATTTGTCGCCCTGTCTCCAAGAAACGGAAGTTTTTGCGCCCTGCTACTCCGAGCGGTGAGGAAGAGGTTGAAGAAGTAGAAGAAGAAAAGAGTTCCAGTAAAGCTTTACAAATCGCAACTGTGATGTCGACTGGTAAGTACACTAACTGTTGCTCTAGGGTTATCTTTATACCTTGCTGATTTTAGGCCCAATATGCAGACACAACTTCTCAGCCCAGCGTGGGTGGAGTTAGCAGTTTGATTGCCCGCTTCAAGAAGCCAAAGAAAGAAGTTGCTAAGCCCAATATTCCTAAGGATGAAGGCACCAAGCCTAAGTTGATGTTGGGTGACATAGTGTCTTTTAAGAAGAGGAAAAGTGAAATCGTTGATGTAGATGCTGGGGAACCAATTGAGGAGGTTTTAGCACAGAAGGTATGAGTATCTTCTTATTTTTGTACCTTTTCTCTTGATATATCTAGTAGATAGTGATAAGTTTCAACTTGACAGGCTTACGATGCTTTGTGAGCACATTTGTCGAAGCGAAGTGAAGCTCTGGAAGGGTAAAGGCGAGATGTCAAAAGTTGATGGCGAAAAGAAGGTCAAAGTTGTACGAGAGGAAATGGAATCCAAGGTCTCTTCTATGCGGGTTGAGATTGATAAGAAGGACATGGAAATCGGGGAATGGATGAAGAAGGCTGCAGACTTGAATCAAGCCCGTCGAGGTTGCCATGAAAGTCTTGGAGGAACGTTTGACTAGGGAGGCCGGCAAGGTTGTTTTTGAGGCCGGGATTCAAATGATTGAGGAGTATCAGTGGCAAACACCTTGAATGGAACACGGAAGACGAGAAGGCTACCACGAAAGGGATCATAGATGAAGAGGCTGGAGAAGTCACTTCTAAGCTTCAAGATGGCACAAATGTTGAGCAGGTAGGTGATAACCAAGAGGATGGAAAGAATGACGCTTTTTAACGTACTTCTTAATCTGCAGGATGTTAGCAGTAGAAAACAATTTGCTTTTGTTTTAAGGATGTAATATGTGTTGGATGTTTTAGAACATGTGTCCGCGTTGTTCTTGCCATGCCTATGGTTGGCATGGTTTGAACTTTTGGATGACCTAACTTAGGTATGGATTTAATGGTTGATCCTTTTGGGTATTTAGTTGTAAAAACTATGGTTTAGTTAGGCAATGATATCTATGCCTTTTAAACTTTGTTCAAGGTAACATGCAGATGTTACAACCAATTTGCAAATGACTAAAGTCCATCATTTGGACAAGTACAGGAAGGTAATCAATATGTACAAAGTACAGTGGCCAACCTGCAACTTGGTCAAATGTGAAAAACGTGCGCACGGGCGAAGGTGTTTGAACCTTGATACTTTAGAAAGATGTGAAATCTTTAAACCTTAGGAAGGTGTAAACCTTACGGAGACAAGCTTTACTAATCATGGAATAAGTAAATATCGTATAACATTAATTGTGTAATACTTACTTGAAACTCAATCAAGTTGTCCTTTCGTTGTGTCCGCAAGTTGACGATCATTAGTTCTACTAACTTGTAGAAAGTTAAGCATATGCCTACGTCGACCTTGTCAACTTTGTAGCTCATTTTATTCCTTGCAAAACAAACACGTGTTAGGGGTGGGTGTTAGCTTTGCTAACACCCCTCCGATGCTTAAGTCGATAAGTGTCCAAAAATATAATCAAATTGAAATAACGAAATTGAAATGACAATAATTAAATCATACTGTTTGTCGAATTTTAATGAGCAGTTGCAACTTACATGAAATATGCTTTCAAGTTGATAGCATTCCGGCTTCTAGGTATCCTGTCGCCATCCAAGGTTGAAAGCCGGTATGCTCCCTTTCCGGCTTCCGCATCAATTAAATATGGACCTTCCCATTTAGCTCCCAACTTGCCGGCATTTAATTCCTTTGTGTTACGAAAGACTCGCCTCAACACCATGTCTCCAACCTGGAATCTTCTTACACGAATATTCTTGTTGTAGGATTTAGCTATTCTTTGTTGATAGGCGGCCATTCGATTTTAGCTAAATCTACGAGTTCATCTATAGTATCCAAGTCTTACGCAAGTACAATCTGGTTGTCTTCGGGCGTTATCAAACCGTATCAGTGTGGGCACGAGAGAATTCTCTTTGGGACGACCGCTTCGGCTCCGAACACCAAGGAGAAGGGCGTGTGACACATGGCGACTTAGGGGTGGTTCTATCTGCCCATAGCACAAGTGGTAGCTCTTGACCCACCGTCCTTTCTTTCGGTCAAGGCGTTTCTTCAAGTTGTTGATTATCAACTTGTTCTTTGGATTCAGCTTGTCCATTAGCTTGAGGATGCACGGAGTGGAAGTAATCAACTTGATCCCCCATCTTGCACGAAGTCTTGTGTTTTTCTACGATGAACTGAGATCCATTGTCGCAAATAATCTACGAAGGAACTCCAAATCTGCGATGATGTTCCTCTTCAAGAAAGAAATGACTTCTTTATCTCTAACTTGAACGAATGCCTCGGCTTCTATCCATTTAGAGAAATAGTCTGTCATGGCCAACATGAATACTTTACCCCACAGGCTCACGGGTAACTTGCCAACGATATCCATGCCCCATTGGATGAAGGGCCAAGGTGATAAGATGGGATGGAGTGGTTACGCGGGTTGGTGCGGGATGTTGCTATGTCTTTGGCATGCGTCACATTTACGTACATATTTAGGCTGCGTCTTGTCTCATAGTTGGCCAATAATACCTGTCCTGAGTGCCTTGGATGAAAGTGATTTGCCCCCGAATGATTGCCGCATATACCATCATGTAGTTCTTTTAACACTGTTCGGCTTCTTTGAGGTTCTAGGCACCTCATATATAATCCTGTAAAAGACTTACGAAATAACACATTATCAATTAGTATAAATCTGGATACCTTAATCCTGAATGCTTTTGCATTTTGACATCTTGAGGCACCGTTCCATCCTAGAAATTTCATTATGGGTGATGTCCAAGATGTCATATTGTCCATGGAATGCTGTTCTTTGCATCTTGTTCTTTGGTCTACTTGGGACACTTCGGGTTGATCTATCATTGGATGTAAGATATGGATTATGGGTATGGCGTTATTCAACATGCTTTTGCAACTTGATCCCAGGTTGGCTAATGCATCGGCTTCAACGTTGTCTTCTCTAGGAATTTCTTTGGAAAGTGAAGCCTTATTTGTCTTGCTAAGGATTTAACAAAGTGCAAATACTTCGTCATCCTGTCATGCTTAGCTATATAAGATCCATTAAAATGGTTAACTAATAATAAGGAATCGCTAAAAACATTGAGACGTTTAACATTTAGATTTAAAGCGTGAGTCAAACCCAAGATGAGGGCCTCATATTCGGCCTCGTTGTTTGTCGCCTTGAATTCACGGTTCACGGCTTGAGGAATCGAGATCACCTTGAGGGGACCTTAGAACTATTCCCAACCCTGTCCCCACGGAATTTGATGACCCATCGGTGTAGAGTGTCCGAGAATCTTGTGAGATCGGGTTCTTCAAGTTCTTTGGACTTCAAGTTCTACTTCCGGTAAGAGGATTTGGGACTAAAGTCGGCTACAAAGTCTGCTAGAGCTGCGACTTGATTGCGATCCTTGCTTCATGCTTGAATATTGTACGTGCTTAGTTGTACGGACCACTTTGCCATTCTCCCCGACATTTCGGGCTTTCTCATTACACTCTGATAGGATAGTTAGTCTTCACAATAATAGGATGAACTTCAAAATAATGACGTAACTTAATAGAGGCGAGTTATTAAAGCAAGGACAAGTTTCTCAAGATGGGAGTACCTGGTTTTACGCATCTAAAAGAGATTTACTTACATAGTATCTTGGATGTTGCTCATCGGCTTGTTCTCTTACCAAGACCGTGCTCACTGCATTTTTTGATGCTTGCAAGGTACTGAAGTACAACGCTTCCCCGGCTTACGGTTTGGAAAGTAGAGGTGGTGTAGACAAGTATTCCTTAAGGCTGGTTGAAAGCCGCTTCATGCTCCTCTGTCCATTGGAACAACTTGTTTTTCTTGACACATCGTAGAACAACTTGCACTGTCGAGATGATTTAGAAATGAATCTTGTTAAAGTTTGCCACTTTGCCGGTCGGCCTCTGCACATCTTTAACGGTCTTTGGTGAGTTCAAGTTGATAATGGCCTTGATCTGCTCCGGGCTTGCTTCAATACCTCTCTTTGTGACCATATAACCAAGGAATTTCCCAGCTCTAACTCCAAAGTTGCACTTTGATGGGTTGAGCTTCATGTTAAAAGCTTCCAAGATGTCAAAGGCTTCCTTGAGATTACGAACATGATCGGCCATGCATTTAGACTTGACCACCATATCATCAATATATACCTCCATTGTTTCTCCGATCTGATCTTTGAACATCAAATTTACCAATCTTTGGTAGGTTGCCCCTGCATTCCTTAATCCAAAGGGCATGACTATGAAGCAATAAATACCCTCAGGAGTAATAAACGCCGTATCTTCTTGATCGGAAGGCTCCATCCTCGAATTTGTTGAAAACTGATGAAGCGTCCATAAAAGTCAATATTTCATGCCCCATTGTTGCATCTACCAAAGAGTCAATGTGAGGCAAGGGAAATGGGTCCTTCGGGCGAGGCTTTGTTCAAGTCGGTAAAATCCACACGGACTCGCCACTTGCCATTGCGTTTCTCCACAACTACTACATTGGCTAACCACCTAGGGTAGTTAACCTCCTAATCATTTTGACTTCAAAAGCCTCTCTACTTCTTCTTTGATGATCTTGTTGCGCTCATGAGCAAACTTTCTTCGTTTACGATGGACGGAGTTTGGCGTTGGGGTCGACGTTCAACTTGTGGGTTATTACATCTTTACTTATCCCGATCGTATCCTCATGCTTCCAAGCAAAGCGGCTTGTCCTATTCTTGAGAAACTCTATGATTTCATCCTCAACTTACGGGGAATTCCTACACCAACTAGGACTTTGACATCGGGATTAGTGGGATCGAGCCGCACCTCTCGACGTCAAACTCTGCGGCTTCAAGAACATCCCGAGCCTTTGCTGTAATTTCTATGCTTGTCTAGGACAACTTGCTTTGCCTTCATGGACACCTTGTAACATTCCTTTGCTGATTCTTGATCACGACACCTTGACAACTCCCGAGGTGTTGGCAACTTGAGACATTGGTGGTAGGTTGATGGGGCGGCCTTAACGTTGTGAATCCGGGGCCTTCCCAGTATGATGTTGTAGGACGGCGGCATTCAATCACGCGAGAACCTCTCCATAGAATTAATCCCTTCAACATAAAGCTGGGAAAGTAATCTCTCCAAAGGTGTGCTTCGTCTCTCTCACTGAACCCAACCAAGACAGAAGAACTTTTAGTTACGTTTTCAAGTGGAATCCCCATTCCCTTTAAGCCGTCAGTAGTAACGATATTGACCGAGCTACCATTGTCAATCAGGATGCGCCTAACCAAACAGTTTGCCACCTGAAGGCTCACAACCAGTGCGTCATGATGGGGATCCTGGATGTTGACCCTATCACCTTCATCAAAGGAAATCTCCAGGCCTTTATCTTTGTTGACGGACCTTGCGAGCAAATACGACTGTCCTCCTTAGCGCTGCGGCATGGCGCCGCAGCCGAATAGGTTGTACCACAAATATCCGAACCGCCGCTGATCATGTTGACCACTCTGGTAGGTGGTGGATGTTGAGGAGGACTTTCAGTTTGCTTCTCTTGGTTGCTAGCACGAACTTGCTTTTCCTGGTTGTCAGCACAACTGTCGGTGCGTCCACGTCCTCTACCAAGTAATTCTTTGAGTAGTCCTTTAGACAACAAATGACTGATTTCTTTACGGAGTGCAATACAGTTTTCCGTAGTGTGACCGAAATCCTCATGATAGGCGCACCACTTGGATTTGTCTTTCCAGATTGAAGGTTTATCGGACCTTTTGGGCCACCTTGCCTTTTCACCCAAGCTGTCCATAGCGTTAATCGATCTGCAATATCAACAGAAAAACAATATTCATCAATTCTTGGATACAAAGACTCATCATCCTCATCATTATCTTCTACACTAAGAACTTTGGAAGAGTCAGGTTTAGAGTAGGGTTTGCCCCTATTGGATCTAGCATGGGATGTCTCCATCTTGCCGCCAGAATGAAAGGGGTCTGGTTTGCCGCTGGGATAATCAGTCTTCTTCTTGTCCTGTAGCAACTTGTCTTCTTCCAGCCTGATGAACTTGGATGCTCTAGTCCTGATTTCGTCCAACCTTTTGCAAGGCGTCATTACCAAGTCGTCGTAGTATGGAGAGTCTTTCTTAAGTCCCATCCTGAATGCTTCGATTGCTGTTACGGTATCCAGGTTGGAGATGTTCACTGCTTCTCTATTGAACCTGCTGAGATAATCTTTCAGGAGCTCGTCAGGTTGCTGGACCACCCTGTAAAGATCACTAGTTAGCTTTTCAAATACCCTGTTGCACGAAAACTGATTAGTGAACAGATTAATAAGTTGTGCATAGGATCCAATAGAACCCAATGGCTGGTTGATCAGCCATCTCAAAGCTGCTCCGGTAAGAGTTGATCCGAAACCCCTGCAAAAACAAGCCTCTCTATATTGAGGCGGAATATGGACAACATCCATCTTCTCTTGGTATAATGCAACATGCTCTGCTGGATCAGTGGTTCCGTCATATTGCTTCATGTGTGGAGGGTGAACTTCTTCGGGATGACCACATTGGCTATGGAGGGAGTGAAACGAGACTCATTGTAGCAAGTTGGTGAGGCACTGTTGTAAGGTAGTGTCATTCCAGGGGACACTCATGATCATATCCTTTAGCTCTTGAATCTGCACACTTGATAGGTGCTGCATCATGGTTAGGAGCAAGCTGATAATTATTATTATAATTGAAATCAAAGCGGGGATTAACACTCCTGTTGTAGTCGAAGTTGGAGCTGCAAATGTCGTGGTGGTTGGAGTGACGGTTCCAGGGATGGACAATGGTGCTTTTACGTAAACCGGTTGGTTGTCGGAGCGGTTCCCCATATCCAGATGATCCGGCAGCTTCATTCCCAAAGCTGAGTCTCCTAGGTTGATAAGGGGTATATGAACCTGGTGGGCCGTTTGGAGCGACGGATTGAAAAATGCTTGGGATACTTGTTGGTAGTGCACTCGAACCCCCACTTTGTAGAGAGATCATCTCCTGCTGCATCCTAGCAATCTGGTTCATCAGCATAGTTGAAGTAACATCTTGGGCAGCGACTTGGTTCCTCACTTCGCGCAACATAGCGGTCAGGTTGGAAGCAATATCAAGTGGGATTTCCTGTGACGCAGCGGCAGTTGTCCCGTCATGAACTTGAATAGGACGTGATACTCCACCTACACTTTGGATTGATGCTTGCAAACTTGTCACAATTGGGGTGGTCTCCACAGTGGATCTCAAGCCAACGGAAGACGAACCCACAGACATTCCAGTAGACATTTTCGAGTTTCCTAAAGCAATTAAAAGACCAAAATTCCCACAGACGGCGCCAAATTGTTTTGGTCAAATTTTAGAACTTGACAAGCTGACTAAGATTGGGTTAAATGGAATATAATTGCAAATCAACTCGAAATTAAATGAACAAGATATTTAACGAGGAAAGCCCTTGAACAACATGTTCGCCGGCATAAAACCTCAAAGGTGGAATTTTATAGAAATGATGAAGTTACAATGAGAGGGAGAATGTAAAGAAAAGAACTCAGTAGCTTAGATTGTGCGTGTGTGTTACAATGATGTGTGCTCTATTTATACTAAAAGTGATTGAAGAAGATAATTTTTGTTGCTCCTACAATTTCGGATGGTTTGTTGAGCTTCAATCCGATTATCCCACGTTTTCTTGACTGAGTCTTCACGATGCATATTTAAATCCTTATCACCGTTCGTAATCCCTGAAAAGTAGGAGTTAATATACCTGCAAAGAGATAGTCAAATTAGAGTCCAGGTTGTCTCAGTGTCTGATACAAGTTGATACTGCAAGTTGAAGTCTTCTAGTTGTCAGCCGAAATTCATCCTCAAACAGTGGTTATCACACATGTAATGGGAATGTAAAATCTAGCAAGTTTAAATATTTCTACATTTTGATAAGGGGTATGAATTTGTGGCATATAGACGCAGTTGGGGTGCAAATCATGAACCGAAATGGAATTCGGGCTACGAACTCATGTGCATGCGAACACAAATTTGCCTCCGGATTGACCTACTCGCGCTAGCCCACCTTTTGCTATTTTAATTCCGAATTAGAAACCATGAACAGATTGTAATTGTAACCGACTAACACTTAATATTATATTTGATTCGTTTGTAACAGTTGAATCAGAATTAATACGAAATTAAATTTGTGTTAATTTCATGATTAATTCTGACTGTTCATTTTGGCCAGTTATTTTTATAATATGGAGCTATCACAAATCATTTTGAACACACCAAATTTTTTTCAGAAGCCTCCACTCTTTCTTGTTGCATATTGTAGCATCATTCCTTTAGCCTACTTGCATTTCTACATCTTGGTGATACTGCTCAGGCACACTGCCAATTCGCTGAAAACTTTAGGTGCAAAGTGCCCCCGTGAAATTACCCAGATCCGCGCGCGCGGGGGCCAGACATCTCGCATTGCTGGACGTCGGGAGGTGTCGCTGCGTTTGGAGGAGTCGCCACGCCGTTTTGATATAGACCAAAACATTGAGAAAATGCTTTATTTAAAAAGGTTGTTGAGTGATGAGATTTTGAGGTTGGAGGTAAGGTTATGCCTCGGGAAGAGAATAATAAAGCTCACCCGAGTCGCCTCGTATACACGAGTCTTTTGATACCCCTCTTTCTTTGAAAGTTGTGTGTGTGTGTGTATGTGCTTTTTAAAAATGCATGCTGAATATGATGTCTACATTTTATGCTATGTATTGAAGTGAATTGAAATAGTTTTGGAAGGAGGCCTTACCATTGTTGGTTCGTGTCTATCTTCCGCTGGAAAATAGTGTTTGAGTGTGAATAGTTGAAATTACCCGGATCCGAGAGGCTCGCGCCCCGGCATCTGGCATCTTTCGCGTTGGAACGGTTTAGTCTCGCCGTTTGTTTTCGCATTTGTAGAGTCGCCACGCCGTTTTTATTAAGCCCAAAACATTGAAAAAGGGCATCAGTTTAAAGATAAATTTAAACTGTTTTTGTGTGATGAGATTTTGAGTTCGGAGGTCAGATGACTCCTCGGGAAGAGAATACTAGAATATTAGAGCTCACCCGAGTCGCCTCGTAAAATGAGTCTTTCGGATACCCCTAATATCCTTTAAATGTTGTGTGTGTGTGTGTGTGCTTTTTAAAAATGCATGCTGTATCGGATGTCTACATTGTATGCTATGTATGGAAATGTATTGAAATAGTGTAGGAAGGAAGCCTTACCAATGTTGGTTCGCGTCTGTCTTCCGCTGGGGAATAGTGTTTGAGGTCGGAGTAGCGTTTCGGTATGGATCTGGATTGCTTCGGGAGGGGCCGGTTGTCTGCGGACAGAGTTTCGGCGTGAGTTGATGTTGCAGGCTGCGTTCGGGCAGAGGTTCGGCGTGCGTGGGGATCGTCGGGATCACTCGGGCAGAGGTTCGGCGTGCGTTGTGGTGGCAGGAGTCACTCGGGCAGAGTTTCGGCGTGGTTTGGAATCGTCGGTTTGACTCGGAAAGAGCCGGGACACCGTGGAAAGACTAGGCAAGGCCTCGGAGTACCACGAGGGGCCTCAGAGTACCTCGAGAGTGCCTCGGGGCAGCGCGGGAGCGTCGCGGGAGCGCTCGGGGAGGCTTCGGAGCACCACGAGGGGGCTCGGAAGGCCTCGGAAGGATCCGAAAGGGGCCGGGAATGCCTCGGAAGGACTTAGAGGGGAAGCCAGAAGGCCTAGGGAGGAAGAGAGAAGTGGGAGGTGTGTGAAAATGAGGAGGGGGAGCCCTATTTATAGTGCCAGATTTGGTGCAAAGAGGTCCGTACGGACCTCCCCGGTAATCCGAGACTTTTGGTTTTCCTCGATTTGAGGGAATGCGTGATGATGGAGGAATATTTGCAATTATGATGTTCCCTGTGCAATAAGGTTCGTACGGACCAAGTTGACATGCAAAGAGGTCCGTACGGACCAACTCTGCGAGGGTAATCATTTTCCCGAGATTTGAGGGAATATTGTGGACTTTAAGAGGATTCGGTAATTATTAGAGCAAAGAGGTCCGTACGGACCATTATTGCTTTTCTAATTTCTGAAAATTCCCAAAAGGTCCTTTTGTCCCTTTTTATCCCGCAGAAAGGCTCCTCCCTTGGTTTCTTTGGGGGTTTTGAGAGGGTTTTGAGTGCCAGGGGTCGTCGAGACTGTGTTGATGAGTCTGCGATGTTTCCCGTGTGTGATCCAGATTGGGGTACTTACAGAAGCCCCTCGACGACGTCACTTATGAAAGAAGTGGGGTCGCCGATAAGATAAGGGTCCTAACTGGATCGCGTCTTTGGGAGATAATGTGACCGGGAGGTCGGTGAGGACGTGGTGGTGTCCTATCTTGTGTGACCGTTTAGGCCGCAAGAGGCCGGGACCCCGTGATAGGATTCCTACGTATCCCTGGCGGAAATCAAGCCTGGTCGTAGTTCAGAGTGTGGGGTGAGTGTTTTGTGAATGCGGGCGTGGTGGTGCCCTGAAGTGTCGTGTGACCACCGAGGTCAGTGGTAAGGACGTGGTGGTGTCCTGGGTGACCGCATAGGTCGATGGCCGGACCCCGTGATAGGATTCCTACGTATCCCTCGGCGGGAATCAAGCCCGGTCGTAGTTCGAGGTCGTGAAATCGTGAGTGCGGGCGTGGTGGTGCCCTGAAGTGTTGTGTGACCGCCGAGGTCAGTGGTAAGGACGTGGTGGTGTCCTGAAATGTGGTGACCGCCGAGGTCAATTGTGAGGACGTGGTGGTGTCCTGGGATGGAAATTTTACGATTTTCCTAATCGGGTGGTTTAAGGCCTTCCGGGCCGGAGATAGTGATTTGGGAGATTTATACGGTCTTCCGGACCGAGTGGTTTAAAGCCTTCCGGCCGAGATAGCGTGAGGACTTGAATCGTCTTCGATTGCGGTTGCGCCATGTTTGAGGACTTTGAATCGTCTTCTGGCTGAGGTTTGATGTCATGCGTGAGGACTTGAATCGTCTTCTAGCCGCAGTTGATGTTATGCGCGAGGACTTTGAATCGTCTTCTAGCCGCAGTTGATGTTATGCGCGAGGACTTTGAATCATCTTCTAGCCGTTAGCTGATGTTATGCGCGAGACTTTGAATCGTCTTCTAGCCGCAATTGATGTTATGCGCGAGGACTTTGAATCGTCTTCTAGCCGTTAGCCAGGAGGCATGGCCGCTTGTGCTTTGATTGCGAGAGGCGTAGATGCCTTTGTTTTTGCATGTTGAGTGAGGTTGGACTTACGATGACCGCCTGCTTGCGTTGCCGTTGAAGTGGGCAAGGATGACGGCCGGTGATTGCTTCACCATTTGGCATTTTGGAGGCGCTTCGTGCCTTGGGACTTCAGACTGAGGTGTTGGCTCCTTCTTGTGCTTGTTTTGCCGTTGAGTGGGCAAGGATGATGGTCGGTGCCGGGGATATGCAGTCTTGTATGACTTCCCTCGACTTGTCGGGAGGAGCTCGGGCTTACTTTGATGGCCGGTGCTTGCGTTGCCGTTGAAGTGGGCTAGGTTCGCTTACACCGACCGCCGGTGCTTGAATTGCTGGGGATGCATGACCTTGTAGGGCCCTTTTCGTTGGGAAGATGACTTCGACCTCTTCGAGCGCTGAGGCGTCTTGGCCTTGATATTCGTGGCCGGGAGGTGTCGTTGAATTGCCGTCGCGTTTTGGAGGCGTCTCGTGCCTTGATATTCGTGGCCGAGGTGTCAGCTCCTTCTTGAATTGCCGTTGAGCGAGGCGGGGCTCGGCCCGGGACTCACGAGACCGGTCTTACGCCGACGGCCGGGATTGAATTGCCGTTGAAGTGGGCGAAGACCGGTCTTACGCCGACGGCCGGGGATTGAATTGCCGTTGAGTGGGCGAGGACCGGTCTTACGTTGACGGCCGGGATTGAATTGCCGTTGAAGCGGGCGAGACCGGTCTTACGTTGACGGCCGGGGATTGAATTGCCGTTGAAGTGGGCGAGGACCGGTCTTACGTTGACGGCCGGGTTGAATTGAAGGGTTAGGGACCATTCTCGCACTTGGATTTGCCGGAAAAGGCCTTAGGACGCCAGGCAAAGATTATAAGGGCAGAAAGTAATTTGGCCACCCCTTGCAAAGAGGTCCGTACGGACCAACCTCCGGCCGCAAAGAGGTCCGTACGGACCAAGTTGGTTTTTTACAGCTCCTGTGTTTTGACCGGGTTTAAATGCCGAGCCCTTCCCCATTCCTTCTTCTTCCGTGCGTGAATCCGAGAGAGAGAGGAGAGAAAACCTCCATTGTTAACCAAAATCCTCCATTTTTCGCTTGAATCGCTTGCAATGGCGGAAGGATCTCGAAGGAGTCGTCGACAACGCAGCCAAGAAGTGGTCGAGCAACGGATGGAGCTCCAAAGAAATTGGATTTCGCTTGTTCCATCTTCGAAGAACCCGGATGTCTTGTATCCGAATCCGGAGGTGCACAATCGTCGCTCTATGAACGTCTGGGAGGTAAGAAATCCGCTCCGTTTTGATTCCCTCGTCGAATTTTTGAATGCTAGAACTAGGTTTTAGTTTTTCGCATTTTTGAATTTTTGTTATTTTTTTATGCCTTTTGTGAAATTCTTGATGAATTGTTGAAAATGGACATGTAAAAATTGTGGGTATGTGTATTTTGTGCGTAAATGTGTAGATTAGCTTTTATTTGTGAAAATAAAGTGCCTCTCTAATGAAATGCATGCTTTGGTGTTTTGTACCGTATGCTATTTATGTATGTACATTATGAGAAAAGTTTGTCGTGTAGTGACAATTTTTGTGAAAAATGTGACATGTGCCGTGTTTTGTGACGGGTTTTGTCTCGAAAGTGTGTGCCGTGTAGGGACGGATTTTTGAAAATGTGTTATGCATATGTGTCGTGCCGTGTGTTCCATGTTTTTGGGTGACGGACTTTGTGGGGAAAATATGTGCAATATGTGCCGTGTTTTTGTGACGGGTTATATGGGCCTTTGCCGTGTTGGGACGGACTTTTTGAAAATGTGTCGTGTAGGACTTAATCCCTTTTTGAGAAAATGTGTACAAGTGTGCCGTGTTTTTGTGACGGATCGCATGGGAAAAATTATATGTATAATGTATGTGAAAATTATGTGCAATGTGTGCCGTGTTTTGTGACGGGATATATGTGAAAAATATGTGCAATGTGTGCCGTGTTTTGTGACGGGTTATTTTTCATGGCTTTCCGTGTTGGGACGGACTTTTGTGCCTTTTGTTTTATATTAAGTACTCGTGATTGACGTACCTTTGCCGTGTTTACCTCGCAGGATGCGGGGCTTATGGCCGGGAAGGCCAAGAGGATGAAGACTCTGGGATCGCTCGAGGCCGTTGTTGAGCCGTGGCAATGATGCCCGATATTTCCGTGGATGGTAGGCCGAGTCCCGTGAGGCCGGTCTACGCTTCCGGCCTCGGGGTGTTCGTAGAGAACCCGGCCGGAGTTTCGATACGAGGAAGAACAAGAGCGTCTTCCTTGGCCTTTCCGAGTATTGGTGGGATACCACCCACACCTTCCATCCGAGCCGGGGAGAGGTGACGGTGACGCCGACCGACTTTGCCGCGATCACGGCTTTCCTTCAAAGGAGGGCCGCACGGTGGAGAGATATGATCTCCGATGTTGTGTTGACCGAGCCGCCGGGCTTTGAGCCTCGTCCTCGCAGGGGCCTGGGCATGTCAGATAGCGATGTGGAGCCGAGGATCACGGCCAGCATTGGGGCCTATGTTCGGGTACCGGCCAGGTGACGGCGGAGCAGCTGGCGCGCTCCTTTTTGTGGTATGCACTCTCCGAGACCTTGTTCTCGAACCATGCGATCGCGGCTCCCTTTGCTCGTTGGAGAGCTTGATTGATCCGGGATAGGGTCTCGTGATATTGCTTGGGGCGAGGCAGTGCTTGGCCGAGCTCTACTTCTCTTTGGACCGGTTTAGCCTGGTGTGGCGCGCTCATTGGCCTGCTTTTGACTTTGCTTTGGAGGTATGAGTTTATTGCCGTTTTTGATTTAGCAACTTGTCGTTTCTCCGTTTTCTTTTGCACCGAGCCTTCTCTCGTTTTTGTCACAGTGTGGTTCTATGAGGTTTTTCGTTGTTTCCCGTGGGATAGAGATCCTGGGCCGTTGCCGCGCACTCGCTATGCCGGGCCGGGCTCGTACGGCGAGGAAGAGGAGGACCAGCCAGGGGGAAGCTCACCATCGCCTACGGGGATGTGCAGGAGCCGTCCTGGAGAGGGGTAGCCCTGAGGGGTTCGTTTTGTTCCCGTGGGCTCGGTATGAGGGTGATGAGTTCGAGGGGGCTCCCGAGGTGACAGCGCAATGAAGATGCCGCGGGGCTCGACTCGCGATGTTATGTATCCTGGGAGCGGGTCTTCCGGGCAAAGATGGCCCCTGTGTGCTTCCCGTGGCTCCGAGGGACCCTCCTTTGGGATGCTTGATTCCCTGGACATGGATGTGCTTGACTTTGAGAGGTACCTCGCGGTGTGGGCGCCGAGGAGTTCATCTTGTATGGAGAGGAGTACGGGGCCTTCGTGAGGAGGAAGCCGAGGACGCCGCAGTACCGGCGAGGGAGAGAGAGGCCGGCCCGCAGCTCCCCTGCAGGTTCCGATGCCGGGCCGGATTTCACGTATGTCCGGGGGACGGATCGAGGAGGAGGGTGTCTCGTACTCGTTTCGAGCAGGTGCCCCCGCCGCATACCGAGTGGATCCCGATAGATCGGTGAGTGTGCTTACTCTTTTCCATCTTGGCATCTTTTCTCGTATTTTTCTTTTTGTTGTCGAGTATAACCGTATTGCCGAGCGTTTCCTTGGGTCGCTTGTTGGTGCAGTCCCGGGAGAGCCTATGATATGCCGACTCGCCGTTATGTGGCGATGAGGTCGTTTGCGAAGAAGATGGCGTCGAAGATATCTTGCCGGGTTCGCGACGCGTGCCGGCGCACGAGCCTATGCCTTCGAGGCATTCTCAGACGTTCCTCCGCCTAGAGCCGAGCCGGAGCCGCAGCAGGAGGGACCTTCGAGGGGGCGGCATAGTATGGATGCCGAGACGTCTTCAGGAGCTCCGGGGCAGCAGCCCTTTTATCAGTTCTTCCCTCCTCAGGATGCACAGGGCGAGGGTCCGTCAGAGCCTTCTTTCTTTGATCCTTTCGCCGGATTTGATCCTTCGGATTACTTTGAGTGGCAGCCTCCGGCGGGGGCTCGGTACTCTGATGACGAGGATGTGGCGGGCGAGTTCACAGGGATGCCCGACTTCTCTCTGGAGGACCTCGGCGAGGATGATGATGATGCTCAAGAGTCGGATTAGGGTCCATTTGCTTTCCCTCTTTCCATATCTTCTCTTTTTTTTTTGTTTAGCAACAAACATTTGATATTCTTGTAATAAAACACTCATATTTGCACGGCAAACAGCATTTTATTTTAAGATGTAATGTCATTTTTGTGATTCCCGGGATTTGTCCTAGAAATGGTTGCTATTATTATTTTTTATTTTGTGCATGCCACGTGAGCTGAGAGTGCGTTTGTGGGTAGTGTATGTTTGCCGGAAATGGCTTTGGCCGTTGTTTGGGCGCTTTGGAGCAAGGTCCCGCCGAGGACAGCTGGTTGTTGTACCGTTTGCCGGGAAATGGGTTCTTTTGCAAGGAGGTCCGTACGGACATACCTAGCATGCAAAGAGGTCCGTACGGACCAACCTTGCTTTTGGGAAGGAGATAAATGCTTTCCAAAGGTCCGGTTCTTCCCCATTTCCCCATTTGCAGCCATTTTCGAGCTTTCTTCCCCATTTTCTCTAGGAACCTCCATTTTTGCCATGGATTCTTCGTACGTCCCTAGAATTTTGCCGAGGCTTTCGCAGAGAGGCAAGCACACTTCCTTGAGCAGCTTGAAAACGTGGATGCGGCGCCGTATGAGGCATCGTAGACGGGCTTTCGAGGTAAGGTTTCGTCTTTGCTCGATTTGGTCTTTTAAGGAGTTGGTTCCCGATTGGGATTTGTTATGGCCGCCGCGAAGTTCGGGATGTTAGGAGGCATGTGTACCGTTTCTCCTATAATGAAATGGTGCCCACTTTTGAGGATTTTCGGGCTTTGATGGGGGACCGGAGGTGGAGGCCATCTCGCTTCCTTTGATTGGTGGTGCCGCGCGAGCGTGAAGCTTGCAGTGCTTTCTTCGTACTTCGTTGGAAGAAGTGCAGTGGCATGATCCTTGATTCGGGTCATATCGACATTTCCGAGCCGCCGGAGCGGTTCATGGTTGATGATGAGAGTGACGTCTCTTGGGATGCATTCGCCTTGTGCACGATAGCGACGCTCTTCATGGTCGCCTCCTTGGCATTTGCGATGGCGCTTTGCTAGATGTGGTAGGGCACCGCAGAGCCGGAGAGGATATTGTCCCGTTGGTGCCGGGGGAGACTCTTCATGGTATCGACCGTCCGGCGACCGGGGATCGTTTCATGAGAGGGGGAAGCCCCGCTTTGCTCACCTTGTGGCCGCGAGAGAGACTTCAGCCATGCCCGAGGCTCCGACGTCGTTTAGCCCGTGGTCATTTGCTCGCCGACCTCTTGTATGGATATGGATCACCCGCCCGGGAGAGATGGATGGCACAGCCTTGGTACGCATCGATCCGCCGGTGGGTTCCGCACCGGAGGATTGAGACTAGGAGGATCTGCAGAGGGGTCCTACGTTGTCGAGTTCCAGGTTTGTCTTGGTCCTCCTTCTATATTCCGTCGCTTGTTTCCTGCAGCTTGGGATGAAGCAGAGCCTTTGTTGGGCCGGGATGACCTTGCTATCGCGGAGGTAGTTCCTCTTTGTATGGCGCCTTCAGTGCCTTCTTGTATTTTCTCGAGGGTATGGAAGTATTCCGCTTTCCCTCCCGCGGTACTCCTTAGACGTCTGGGAGCGTCGTATTGACGACTCGCACTCCGGCCCGGTATGAGCAACAGAGTCAAGGCAGTCCCAAGTGGTCTTGGAGAGCAGGCGTGTAGCGATTCTGGGACCCGCTGCCGTAGTAGCTATTGCCTTAGGAGTGCCGAAGCCTGGTCCGACCCTTCGATGTGACGGAGACACTTTGTTTGACTACGAGACTAGAGTTGACCGACCGACAGGAGAGGTCCTCTTTGCACTCGCAGGAGGAGATCCGAGCCGAAGCACGGCGAATGAAGCCCCGAGAGCTACCGGATTGTTTGACTCTACGGGGAGGACCCCGATCTCTGACCGAGAGACGCAGAGTTGGTTCACGTGGAGCGAAAGAAGACTCGCCGTGGACGAGGGAAGAAAGGAAAGAATGGCGAGGGACAAGCGCAGACGGCGCGGAATGACCTCCTAGGTATCCATTCATTGCATTGCAAACACATTATTAGTTAAATGTATTAAGTCAGTCTTTTAGCATGTTGTGAACTTGAGAGTAGACCGTGCTTGAACTCATCAAGAAATGTTGTAACCAAGTTAGTGATTTGTGATTTACTTTTAAAGCTTTGTCGAGACGCAAGATCTCTTGTTTGCCTTTGCTTTTGTTGTGCACTTTGCTCGGCGTCCGTCCTTGGACTTTTCGTTGCATTTGCGGACTTGAAGCGCCTGGGCCATGACGGCAATCCCTTTGCTTAGGCTTTGTGCTTGGCTGAGAGGTTGAATGCTCCCTTGACAAGTCGTTTTGACGGTCTTTTTCGTAGCTTCCTTGCCTTTTGTTGGCGTCGGGCTCTTGACCTCTTTTTTGCAGCTTCTGTTTGAGCTTTCTTCTTTTTTTTATATATTATTTTTTTTTTGTGAGCCTTTGCTCGAGCTCTTTTTTTTTTTTGTGTGTGAGCCTTTGCTCGAGCTCTCTTTTTTTTTTTTTTTTTTTTTTTGAAGCGCGTGAGGGCGAAGACAAGCCCCCGGCTTGGAAGCGTACATGAGCCGGCCGTTTGATGCCGAGTGACCCTCGGATGTCCTTTGATGTTGCCGCCGTCGTTTGACTTGGTCAAGGTGACTGTGGGGCGTGTTCTTGAAAAGTGCGTAGCTTGATGGAGGTCTTGATTGACATTCAAACTTTTGACTTTTTTGTGTATTTTTAGACCGGACCAATTAAGGTTGCCTACGTCTCCCGACTAGAGGGCTCAGTGTCCGCGTAGTTCGACACTACATGGAGTGCCAAGAGATGCACAGCTTGTTCTTCTTTAGGCGAAGTATCTCGCGAAGTTTGCTTCCGTTGACCGGATTCATGAAGGGATTGCCGTCTAGGTCCGTCGCCTTCATGGCGCCTCCGGAGAAGATCTTTGAACCACGAAAGGGCCGATCCATGTGGGTTCCCATTTTCCCAGCTGGGTTGGTTCGAGCGGGAGGCTTTTCTTTGAGTACAAGGTCACCTTCCCCGATGTCTCGGGATTTGACTTTCTTGTCGAAAGCTCTAGCCATCCCGCTTTGATAGGCTCTGACGTGTTCCATGGCCTTTAGTCGTCGCTCGTCTAGCGTAGCCAATTCGTCGTGTCGGCTTCGGAGCCATTCAACTTCGTTGATGTCATTTTCCAAAGAAGACTCTGGAGTGAGGGAATTTCTAGCTCGATGGGAAGGACTGCTTCCATCCCGTATGTCGTGGCAAATGGGGTTTCTCCCGTGGTCGTTTCGACCGATGTGCGGTAGCCCCAAAGTGCAAGGTGCAGCTTCGGGCCAATCTCGTCCTCGGGTGGTCATTTTTCTGATGATCCGTTCGAGGGTTTTGTTTGCCGCTTCCACGGCGCCGTTTGTTTGTGGTAGGGAGAAGATTTGTGGCGTGTGATCTTGAATTCAGCCAGCCTCGTCGAATTCCCTTCGAAGTGTGAACCATTGTCTCGATATGACCTCATTTGGGATGCCGTATCGGCAGATGATGTTTTCCTTGAGGAAATGCGCGACCTTCTTGGAGGTGAGTACCTTGTAGGACTTGGCTTCGACCCATTTGGTGAAGTAGTCGATGGCTACTAAGATGAACTCGTGACCGTTGCCGCCCGGGCGGAGCGATTTTCCCGATGACGTCAATTCCCAAGTGGCAAATGGCCAAGGTGTAGTCATGCAAGAGAGATCGTGGGGAGGTAGATGATTGAGGTTGGAGAACCGTTGGCACTTGTCGCAGCTCTTCGGACAAAGTGGATGCAATCCGCTCCATGGAGATCCAAGAGTAGCCCATCCCGAGAATGATTTGCATCGTGGCTCGGCGTTCATGTGGGGACCGCAAGACCCATTGTGGACTTCGTTCATGAACTTGTTTGCTTCTTCTTGGCTGATGCAACGTAGGAGTGGCCCATGGTAGCGTTTCTTGTATAGCATGTCCCCGAGGATGACGAAGTGAGAGGCGAGGCGTTTTAGGGCCATGATGCTCTTGGTTTTGACCCTTCGTGTGTGGGTCTTCCTTGTTCATGAAGGTGGTTTCCGCTCTTGAGGTATTGGAAAATCTTGGTTTGTGCCGGAAATGGCGTCTGACTTGCGTCTCTTTCGCTCTTCAAAGAATCTTGCAAATCGTTGTGATTAAAACCTTCTCGGCACTGGGCCCGGTTTTTCTCTCGTTTGACAACATGCTTAAATGTTTGCTTGATGCATTTATTTAATTAATGTGTTTGCCTTTTGTATAGATGAATTGTTATTAACTTGTTTTGATTAGTTAATATCATCATTTGTTAAAGATGCAATGAAATGATTTTTTAGGAAGGTCGGACCTTTTATTGAAAGCGTGAAGACCGTACATTGTTGATCAAAGATTCACAATCGTCGGGCGTAAAGCCGTCAAAAGACTCAAAAGATGTGAATACACGTACAACAAGACTCGAAGCTAGACTATAGGCGACGAGGGATTGGACCAGCTTCATTACTCTCGGATGGCCGTAGCTCTGAGGGAGTGGTGCCGGTTCAGTGGCCAATCTTCCCTTCGTACGAGTCCCGGAAAGTAGCTTGCATGCGGTTCGATTTCAAACCAGTATCGCGGAGGTTTTTGGCCGCTCCCCGATGATGTCCCTCCATTAGTGTTGCCACCACCCTTGGGGGTTTTTGATGATAGAAGTCGCCGAGGGCTACTTCTAAGAGGGCGAAGCATTCGCCGATTCGGAGTTGATTCTTGCCGATGTTGATCACTTTCATAGAATCTCGCCTCTTTATCTCGGGATCTTTGCTTGGACGACGTTTACAATGTCCGATTCGAGCGGGCATGCTATATCTCCTTCCCCGATTAAGCCTCGAGGAGGTTGCGCCACTGCTCATCCAGTGTCGGACACCGGAATGTTGAATTGAACTAAGCCGTGATGGCCGTCCCCGTAAGATCCGAGAGTGTCGGCTAGAGGGTTGTCTTGTACCGGGGATCGGTGATGAGCCGCTTGCAAGAGGGTTTTCGCGAAGTAAGGGTCTACTCCTCGATCAATCTCCATTAGGGCATCCATCTCTTGATCCTCTCTCAAGCATTCTTCACAACGCATATATCGAGTTGTCATCCCGACCTACGAGTTCTTCGATTTCCACTGTCGCGCTTAGAGCGTGGATGTAAGGATCCACTTCGTAGCGGGACAGTAGGAGAATCATCTCGGGAAGAGTATTCGGTCATGTCGGGACCTTCTTCGGGTCATAGCTTGCCGGCCAAGCACTTGCCATTGCACCGCTTCCGCGGATCACTTCGATCGCTCCATTGGCATTGATGAATTTCACGCATTGGTGAAGAGTAGATGATACCGCTTTCATCCGATGTATCCAAGGTCGTCCCAACAAAGCAGAAGGTTGGTTTGATTTCCACGACTTGGAACTCTACCGACTCCAGCTTGTACGTCGAATTGGATCCTCAAATTGATGACTCCTACGATTGGTCGTGCAAAGGAATCGTAGGCTCGGATTACCCGAGGTGAAGGCCTTATCGCAGAACGGCCGATGCGGAGTCGTTTCAAGGTGCTCAAAGCGATGATGTTGATCAAGGAGCCGTTATCAATCAAGACGTTCGGGAGGAAGAACATCTCTATTTTTATGAGGATGAGGAGGGCTTCGTTGTGCCGATTCTCACATATTGGCAAGTCATCGTCTCGTGAAGGCTAAACCGCTTCCCGTGCTACCGTTGACTCGCCCTTCTCGGGGAACGTTCGATCCATCCATTTGTATGCCTTGGCCGGGGCAAAGATCGTAGGGAGACAGCTTGCCCCTGGGCGTTCTTGTCGGAATTCCCGGCCACGAGATCTCTTGACTCCGGTTTCACGCTCCTGGGCCGTAGCGGGACAAAGATGCCGACGGTTTCGAAATTGCAGGGGTCCGCTCTCGCTTGGAGTTTCGTCAAAGGCTATTGAGTTTACCCCCGTCGTTCAGGGGAATGGATTTCCGATGGTATTGGGACCACGAGGGCGTTCCAATTTTCCTCCTCAATGAGCCCCCTGACCACCCGCTTGAGCACAAAGCAATTGTCGGTGGTGTGGCCGGGTAGTTGTGGAAGGCGCAAAGGCTTGCTCATATCCATGTTGGCCTGGGAGTCTTCGGTTGGAAATTCTCGAGTGGTTTGAGAAGATTTCGCTTCACCAAAGCTTCAAATACTTGACCCAAGGGCATTTCCAGGTTATCTAAATGCCGGAACCGCGGGAAGCGAGGGGGATTGTTATTCTTCGGGGCCGCTTGATCGCGGTTTACTTGAGCTCCGTTCGAATGTAGTGCACTGTTCTGCCGCTTCCTTTCCTTTGGTCTGGGCAGGAGTTGAAGTTGCTGTGTTTGTTCGATAGCGGTAAGATGAGGCAGGGTTGCTGTTGCCTTTGAAGACTCGTAGTCTTTTCAAACTTTGTCCCGGCGTTGACCATGGCACGGAGATCCGGATAGAAATGGTGGCCGATCAAGGTCCTCAAAGATGGCTTGAGGCAGAATGGAAGATGTCCATCTCGCTTCTTCTTTGGAAAGTGGATCCATTATCTCGCTTAGCTTCCAGCCCATCTTTTGTAGAACTCGCCCACCGGTTCGTCATCCTTTGTTCGGTGGCTTGCGTGTCATGGCGGTTTGTCTCCCATTCAAGGTTGGCGCGGTACTTCTCCAGAAGATTTCACCGATCTCGATCCCACGTGGAGCGGTTTTCTCGCTTCACATTGAGGAACCACCTTAGTGCCGTGGATTTGAGGGAATGCCGAAAGTGATCTCGCCATCCGCTGAGGGGTTGCCCTTTCGCTCTCATACCCGTGACGTAGGTGTCGATGTGGGTTTTGGGCATTCTCGTCCCGTCAAACTTTTCCATTTCCCGCATCCCGAACTTTGGAGGGAGAGGGACCACTTTGTTCGGATCGCAGGCGTGAGGGAGTCCTTCCGAGAACTAGCTAGCTTGCCTTGCATGTCTTTCATTTGTTCGATCATCCAAGCCATGCGAGGATCACTGTTCGAGGTGGGTTACCATTTTCGTGGACGGAAACCGAAGACGGGGGTGGATCGGCCGATGGGATCGCCATTCGGGAGTCTTGGGGAGGTAGTTGAGTGTATACCAACCCATACCCCGGGGTGTTGAAGTTGAGGGCGTGATTGCCAGTCCGCTAAGGGTTGTGTTTGGGAACCGGGAAATGATTCGTTAGCCCCAATCGCGTACTAGCAGTGGCAAACTTGAGATGTCGGGATATCCGCCGATGCCCGTCCCCGGTAAGCATGGGGACTTTTGATTGTGGTTGCGAGGCTCGTATAGAGGCAAAGGATTGAATCCCTGGGATACCGAGATGCATTGGGATCTCGACGAGCAGCACGTATGTGTGCCGTTGGTACCGAGCTTGATGTGCGTGAGCCGGAAACCGACCGTGCCGAGGCGGGCATGCCTGAGCCGCTTGACCGACGCCCGAGGGGAGCTTTGAGCGAGAGCCGCTTTGCGTTGCCGGGATCTCGTAGCTTGGCGGAGGCGGGACTTGCCGATAGCTTTGAGAAACCTGGGAGCCGGTATGTCTTCGTCCTCTATGAGAACAAAGGTTCCGTCAGGGAACCGCAACTGTTCCTCGAAGACGCAAGGTGTCTACGATCCAGCTTGCTGCTCTTCTTGGCGTTTCTTGATGGTTTCGAAGGCTCGCAGCACCTCCTCCATTGTCTGGAGGTTCCTTAGTGGCGGGGTTCCGTTTCCCTCACCGTTATCCGTTGATCCCGTCATGGGAGTAGCGGACGGTGCGGACCGTTGAACCGGAAGGGCTATCGGACCTTGGGACCTCGATATCGAAAAGGCGGCTTCCGTGTATTCTCAACCACTCTCGGTTCGCTGGAGGGGGTGATGGGCAAGGTTTAGACACGGGAATGGCCTAACGGGATAAAAGGGGGAAAGCTCACGTGGCATGCGGTTTCCGTTTCTTTTATTTTCATGATTTTTTTTTGTTGTTTTAATTTACTTAAAACATGTTTTCTCAGAATCCTAGGTAGGTTGGAAAAGATTGCTCTTCTTTTTCGCAACTATGCTAGATCCCGGGTCACGGAGACCATCTCGTGCGGCTATAAGCCCCTCGTTTTGCACCCGTATTTCGACATCCCAGGTGGACAGCCCTGTGCGAGGGTCCTATAGTGCAAGCGGTTTCCACCGGCCTAAAAGAAAAATCGAACCTAAGGACCGAGCCTGTCATGTTCGTTTTGATGCGTTAGCCATGTGAATAGTGAACCGAGCCAGCCACTAAGTCAAGATCAGGTCAAGAGTTCGGCATGACCTTCTCTTGCTTGCTTGCGCAAGGGATCTCGTGACGTTAGGCGTTGGCCGGTCATATTGTCATGGCCGACGTATCAAAGGCGTGATGACATGGTGTCATGTGAGCATGGATGTATATCCGGACGGAACATCGTTCGGGGTGTAGCTTCGGAAATCAAGATCAGTCAAGATTTTAGCATGACCTTTCATCGCTTTGCTTGCGCAAGGGATCTTGAGTTCCGAGCCTTGACTCGAAAATGGCCGGCATGGTATATGTATCCAGCCGTATGACACGGACCGGGTAAAACCAACCGAGTCCGGACAGAGTGTGACTCAAGACTCAAACGTGTGGTTGACGCTTGGCTAGGATGGGATGTTTGGAATGATCCCGTGCGCGTCCAAGAGGCCTAGGAAGACCAAACGGATCGCAACCGAGACCACTCCGGGCCGAGGGTTGTAGTGTGCAGTGTATCCGAGGCAAAGAAGGCGCGTAGCGTGCGGTGTAACCGAGGCAAGAAGCCAGTGAGTAGTGTGCGGTGTAACCGAGGCAAAGAAGGCGCGTAGTGTGCGGTCTCTAAAATTCTTTTTCCGAGTAAAACAGAGTTTTTGAAGAATTTTAAATGTATGCACATATGTATATTGATGCATTTTTTTTGTATTTTTATTTTTTTGTAAAATAAAAAAGTAAATCACGTGCACACACACACAACAGCTTAAAGGAAGGGGTAAAATGAAAGTTTGACCCTCATCATCGTTTTAAAATCTTTTGTTTTGTTTAAAAAGATTTTAAAACAAAAAGTCCTCAGCGGAGTCGCCAACCGAAATTACCCGATCCGAGTAGGCTTCGCGCCCAAGCATCCGGCATCTTTCGTGTTGGAGCGGTGTCTCGCCGTTTTGTTTTCGCATTTTGTAGAGTCGCCACGCCGTTTTTATTAAGCCCAAAACATTGAAAAGGGCATCGCTTAAAGATAATTTTAAACTCGTTTTTGTGTGATGAGATTTTGAGTTCGGAGGTCGATGACTCCTCGGGAAGAGAATATTAGAATATTAGAGCTCACCCGAGTCGCCTCGTAAACGAGTCTTTCGGATACCCCTAATATCCTTTAAATGTTGTGTGTGTGTGTGTGTGCTTTTTAAAAATGCATGTCAGATCGGATGTCTACATTGTATGCTATGTATGGAAATGTATTGAAATAGTGTAGGAAGGAAACCTTACCAATGTTGGTTCGTGTCCTCTTCCGCCGGGGAATAGTGTTTGAGGTCGGAGTAGCGTTGGTACGGATCGGGATTGCTTCGGAGATGCCGGTTGTCCGCGGACGCAGTTTCGGCGTGAGTTGAGGTTGCGAGGCTGCGTTCGGGCGGAGGTTCGGCGTGCGTGGGGATCGTCGGGATCACTCGGGCGAGAGGTTCGGCGTGCATTGTGGTGGCGGGAGTCACTCGGGCGCAGTTTCGGCGTGGTTTGGGATCGCCGGTTTGACTCGGAAGAGCCGGACACCGTGGAAAGACCGAGCAAGGCCTCGGAGTACCACGAGGGGCCTCAGAGTACCTCGAGAGTGCCTCGGGACGGCGCGGGAGCGTCTCGGGAGCGCTCGGGGAGGCTTCTGAGCACCACGAGGGGCTCGGAAGGCCTCGGAAGGATCCGAAAGGGGCCGGGAATGCCTCGGAAGGACTTAGAGGGGAAGCCAGAAGGCCTAGGGAGGAAGAGAGAAGTGGGAGGTGTGTGAAAATGAGGAGGGGGAGCCCTCTATTTATAGTGCCAGATTAGGTGCAAAGAGGTCCGTACGGACCTCCCTGGTAATCCAGTATTTTGGTTTTCCTCGATTTGAGGGAATCTGTGATGATGGTGAATATTCTGTAATTATGGTGTCCCCTGAGCAATAAGGTCCGTACGGACCATCTTGCATGCAAAGAGGTCCGTACGGACCAACTAAGCATGAGGGTAATCATTTTCCCCGGGATTTGAGGGAATATTGTGGACTTTAAGAAGATTCAGTAATTATTAAAGCAAAGAGGTCCGTACGGACCATTATTGCTTTTCCAATTTCCTGAAAATTCCCAAAAGGTCCTTTTGTCCCTTTTTATCCCAGAAAGGCTGCTCCCTTGGTTTGGCTGAGGGTTTAGAGAGGGTTTTGAGTGAGAGGGGTCGTCGAGACTGCGTTTGATGAGTCTGCGGTGCTTCCCGTGTGCTTGAAAGGGGGTGATCCAGATTGGGGTACTTACACTTACTCAATATATTTAGAACTTACCTTGCCCAAGGGGACAAAGGTCTTCTATTTTAGGCAATGAAGAGGTGCTTGTTGATGTAAGCAATGAGATCAGCCCTATGAGGCACTTTGGTATTTGACCGCCTACACGTGTTCGCAGCTAATTGGCCCTGTCAGGGAGGGAACATTGACTGTAAAGGGGACATGGCTGAAAGGGACATGAGCCGTGTATATGACTTGGCGCATTAAATGAAATAGTAGGCGCCTGACTGAGCCGCATTAAATGCGTGATGGGGGAGCCGGGAACATGCATGTCAGAGCCAGTGACCTAACGTGCTCAGTAAGGCTTGACATTAACCGGGAGGCAGGTGAGATAACCGGGAGGCAGGTATGAGCCCGCGGTCAACATCTTGGGCGCGGTCAAAGATATTTAACGCGGGCACGGATGGAGCGGTCATACCCCCTGCGGGCACAGATCTAGTGGTCATACCTCCTGCGGGCACCAATCTAGCGGTCAGGATCCCTCCGGTCTTGGATTAGGAGGATGTGGAGAAGAGCGCGGTCTTGACCTCAAGGATCTCTCTGTCCGCGGTCTTGACTCCAGCGGTCTAGGAAATGCCACTTCACAGGTTCCTTGGACCAAATCGAGCGTGGACCCGATCCAGCAGGTTCGGGCTCATCAATTTGAATAAGGGTTGCCGAGCCTGTCTTTCCAACTAGCTCTACCCCAGTCACTGGGCAATAATCGGCCCGATAGTTCTTCGACATATTCCGGCTTAAGATTCTAATTTCAAAATGACTAATGATAAATAGTATTTTAGATAATTTTGTCCTTATAATCCTAATCCTGTTATAATTACCAATTAAAAAAAAACAGAATCCAACAAAACTTACTTTATATCCAATTGTATTAAATACTCTCTCCGCTCCAGGAAAAGATTCACCAATTATCTAAAATGGCGTCCCCGTTTGAAGCTTCATCTTTCCTATAATGGAAAAGATTTATTAATATTCTATTATACCCCCTAACTATTTTCTTCACTCATTCTCTCTCCTAATTCACTATTACACTCACAACACTTTTCAAATTTACTATTTCCTCCACTAATTCTCTCTCCTATTTTTAAATTACACTCACAACATTTTTTCTTTCCACCTATTTCCTTAATTTGCGTGCCAAACTTAAAATGGTGAAGTATTTTCTGGGACGGAGGGAGATGTGTTTTGGACAATTCTATCTGATAATTAGTTGAAGTATATATATCTATATATATACTTCCTCCGTCCATTTACATGGTTCACACTTTTTATTTTGGGCGTCCATTTATATGATTCACACTTTGTTTCTTTCCTAAAATGGAAACTTTAAATCACTATTCTCTTCACTCATTCTCTCTCCTATATTATTTTAATACTCACAACACCATTATAATTTACTATTCCCTCCACTCATTCTCTCTCCTATTTTATTTTCACACTCACAACACTTTCAATATAATATTTTCTCCTTAATTTACGTGAGAACAGTAACTGCGAATCAAATAAATGGACGGAGGGAGTATATATATATATATATATATATATATATATATATATATATATATATATATATATATATATAAAAGTATGCAAAACTAAGATAAAACTCTTACTTTTAAACGGTAGAGTAATCTTTATATTATAATGTCAAATGAATTAATGAGGATTGTGAAGTTAGGCAATTTTTTTTCAAAATGTTCCTTTTTAAAAATATAATTAACAAAATAACAACTCTTTCAAACTATTTACCAAAATGTTAATTTTTTTTAAACTCGCTAAATAGTATAATTTTTTTTAAACTCGCTAAATAGTATAGCGAGTTTGACCCTTGTCCATTGAAACCGCCAAATGAAATGGCGAGTTTAATTTTTTTTCTCCGATCAATTTATCAAGTATTAAAAAAAGTATTTATTAAATTATGAAATCGCTAAATGAAATGGCATGTTTAAGCGAATTTTGTTTTTCCAGATAAGGTTGAAAGCAGATTATTGCAGTCGCTAAACCCATTCTTGACAATAGAGAGAAAGGGAGAAGAGTAGTTTGAAAAATACTCAATTGTTACATCTTTTAACTTCATAATTAGTCAATAGTACAAATCAAGGTAAATTTTCAACATCTCAATCATTCCATATACTTGTGTTTATATATAGAGTTAGTAATATATATATATATATATATATATATATATATATATATATATATATATATATATATATATATATATATATATATGAATGTTAAAATTAGATTTTTTAATATTTTAACACTTTGATTTTGTAATGTAGGGTTAAAAATTAACGGAGATTCACTCATTTTCATGTGGTATTGGAGAGGTGATGATAAATGTCAATTTGATGGTCCTCATATTAAAAAAGGATCGAAATGTGCGATTAGGGCTTATTGTAGATAGAGATACAATTAATTGGTTGATGAATTATATAAAGCGAAGCATGTGGATCGGAGACAATATGAGTTGTAAATCATTTGTAGATATCCTCATTTATTTGATAGCGGTATTGGTGTTTACTTTCCTTTTTGTATTAAAGATGATTCGGGTATAGATATAATGTTCAATGTTTTGCTAAATATGGTGGGTTTGCAATTGTATGTGGTTACCAAATTGATTGAAAATCGACATTATGAACAGTTTGAAACACGTAATACGGAGACCTTTTATAGGAATTCACCAAGTTATTACCGTGATACAGGGACAAGTACACAAACACTTGTATAAACCAAAACACCAAATTATGATTATGGGGCATGCTAAAATGATCCTTTTACTGATGAGAATTTGGAAGATGATGAAGATTATGAAGAAAAAGAAGACACGAATGTAGATGCATTACTAGATGATGTTGATGATGGATATGAAGAGCGCAGTAGTGATTCTGATATAGATTTGGGCGATGGTGATTATAGCCCGATTGATGATGACTTAGAAACACATTTGGTTCATTATGAAGCACCAGAAAATCGAAGGTATAAGAGAGCAGATTATCATTTTTACAATGATATTGTTCGATAAGAAGAGGGCTTGATTGATTCTCATAATGAACTCAGTTTTCCGATTTGGGATCCAGTCAAAGACGAGATTTCTAAATGGATACGATTTTCTGACAAGAACGAGGCTCAATTTGATATAAAAAGGTACCATATTAAAACTAAGCAGAGGTTAAGGGTAAGAAAGAGCACACCTCATTCTTGGGGTTGTTAAACCATATCTTGCTGTTGGGATTGTGAACTCTACAGGAATAACAGATTCAGTACCGAATACCAAGGAATAAGGCGTCTATCCAGTAGCACTCTTTGGAGTGGTTCTATCAGCCTAAAGTACCAAGGGTAGTTCTTTGGCCCATCTTCCCTTCTTTTGGTCAAGACATTTCTTCAGGTTGTTCACTATCAGCTTATTACTGGACTCACCTTGATCGTTAGCTTGAGGGTGTACCGGTGTATACATTATCAACTTGATTTCCCACCTTGTACAGAAGTCTTGTGTATTTTTGCCAATAAATTGTGATCCATTGTCACATATAATCTCGGATGGAACTCCAAATCTACTGATAATGTTTCTTTTCATGAATGATATTGCTTCTTTATCCCTAATCTACACGAAGGCTTCAGCTTCAATCCATTTCGAGAAGTAGTTTGTCATAGCCAACATGAATACTTTGCCTCCGGGTGAGCTTGGTAGCTTGCCCACTATGTCCATCCCCCATTACATAAAGGGCCAAGGCGATATGATAGGATGTAGTGGTTCAGCAGGTTGATGCAGGATGTTGATGTGTCTCTAACATGCATCACATTTCTGTACATACTTGATTGCATCTTGCCGCATGGTTGGCCAATAGTAACCTGTTCTTAATGCCTTTGAGGATAATGATTTGCCCCCAGCATGGTTACCACATTCACCGTCATGCAATTCTCTTAGGACTTCTTCAGCTTGCTCTGGTTCTAGGCATCTCATGTATATACCAGTAAGGATTTTCTAAACAAGACATTGTCTATCAAAATAATCTTGATACCTTTATCCTGAATGACCATGGATTTTTTACACCAATTGGGACAGTGCCATCCTGCAAGAATTAAATTATAGGCAGCGTCCAGGATGTGGAATTACTGATAGGCATGGTCACTATATCAGGATGATCATCAAGTTGGCACATTTCGAGTTGATCTACGGCTGGATGCATGACGTGAATGATTGAGATGGTATTGTTCAGCATGCTTTTGCAACTTGAATCCAAGTTGGCCAATGCATCTACTTCAGCATTTTCTTCTCGGGGAATCTGTTCGAACGTGAAGTATGCAAACTGTCCAACTAACATCTTAACATATTGAAGGTAACTTGTCATCTTAGCTTGCTTAGCTGTATAAGATCCATTGAAGTGGTTAACCATTAATAAGGAATCACTAAATACATTAATAAGCTTAACATTTAAATTTAAAGCAGTGGTCAATCCCATAATGAGGGCCTCATACTCAGCCTCATTGTTTGTCGCCTTGAACTTACAAGCCACAACTTGAGGGATAAGGTCTCCTTGAGGTGATTTCAGGACGATTCCCAAACCCATGCCCCTAGTATTTGAAGCACCATCTGTGTATAGCGTCCAATACCTAGGAGAGCCAATGCCTTCAAGTTATTGGACCTCAAGTTCAACCTCGGGCTGCAAGTTGGGACTGAAATCTGCCACATATTCTGCCAAAGCTTGTGACTTGATAGCAGTCCTTGCTTCATATTGTATGTCATAAGTACTAAGTTGTACTGACCATTTGGCCATCCTACCTGACATATCAGGTTTTCTCATCATGTTTCTGATAGGATAGTTAGTCTTGACAATAATAACATGAGTTTCAAAGTAATTGCGTAATTTTGTAGAAGCAGTAATTAAAGCAAGTATTAATTTCTCGAGATGAGAGTACATGGTTTCTGCATCAAGTAAGGACTTACTTATGTAATAGACATGATGTTGCGTACCATCTTGTTCTCTGACCAAGACTGTACTGACTGAATTTTCCAAGGTTCTAAAAAGTGTTAGGCGGATGCCAGGCGGCGGAGCCGGGCCTAGCGCCTAGGCGGGGACTAGTCGGGATTAGTCGGGATCAGTCGGGACCTAGACGGGGCTTAGAACTAGGCGTTGGAGAGGGGCCTAGCGCCTAGGCCGCGCCTAGGTGCCCTTAGGCGGGGTCTTTTAGAACACTGGAATTTTCAGATACCGCAAGATATAAGAATAGAGGTTCTCCTTGTTCTGGTTTGGACAACAATGGTGGAGATGTGAAGTACTCTTTAAGTTGGATGAAGGCTGCTTCGTGTTCATTCGTCCATTGGAACAACTTATTCTTCCTAAGTACATCGTAGAATAACCTGCATTTGTCAGAAGACTTAGAGATAAACCTGTTAAGAGCAGCCACCCTGCCTGTAAGTCTCTGTACGTCCTTAACGGTTCTGGGTGAGTACAAGTTGGTGATAGCCTTGATCTGCTCAGGACTTGCTTCTATGCCCCTCTTGGTCACCATATAACCAAGGAATTTTCTAGCCCTAACTCCAAAATTGCATTTCGAGGGGTTAAGCTTCATGTTAAAGGCTTCCAAGATGTCAAATGCATGTGGCATGTTCAACATGATCTTCAATGTGCTTCGACTTTACCACCATGTCGTCAATGTAGACTTCCATAGTTTCTCCAAGCTGATCTTTGAACATCTTGTTCACCAGCCTTTGATAAGGTGCACCTGCATTTTTTAGTCCAAATGGCATAGCAATATAACAATATATACCTTCGGGGGTAATAAAAGCAGTGTCTTCTTGGTCTGAAGGCTCCATTTGAATTTGCTGATATCCTGAAGACGCGTCCATGAAAGTCAGGATGTCATGGCCAGCCGTTGCGTCCACCAGGGAATCAATGTGGGGCAGAAGAAATGGATCGTTTGGGCATGCTCTGTTTAAATATGTGAAATCCATGCATACACACCATTTGCCATTCTTCATTTCCACGACTAATACGTTAGCCAACCACCTTGGGTAATCAACTTCTCTGATCATCTTGGACTTCATCAATCGTTTAACCTCTTTCCTTATGATCTGGTTGCGTTCATGTGCAAATTTCCTTCTTTTCTGATGGATAGGTTTTATGCTAGGATCAATGTTCAACTTGTGGGTGATGATGTCCTTGCTAATTCCAGTCATGTCTTCGTGTTTCCAGTCAAAACAATTGGCTCTACACCTTAAGAATTCTACTATGTCTTTATCAATTTATTGAGGGATATCTGTTCCGACTAGAACCTTGACATCAGGATTAAAGGGATCAAGTTGAATTTCCTTAATATCATGCTTCGCTACCTCCAAAACATCCCGTGCCTTCTTCTTTAATTGCTATGCTTGTCGAGGGGTGCTTATTGCTTTCATTGACACCTTGTAACACTCTTTTGCTGTTTGCTGGTCTCCCTTCACTTTGAAAATTTCCCAACGTGTTGGCAGCTTGATGCACTGATGGCAAGTTGATGGAATTTCCTTCATGTTGTGAATCCAAGGTCTCCCCAAGATGATATTGTAAGATGATTTGCATTTTATGACACAGAACTTTTCCATAGAATTTACTCCTTCAACATACACTGGCAACTTGATTTCCCCATAAATGTGTTTGGTTTCTCCACTGAATCCAACCAGAACAGATGAGCTCTTGGTAACATGCTCGAGTGGAATCTCCATGCTAGCGATGCTGTCAGTAGTTACTATATTGATGGAGCTCCCGTTATCAATTAGAATACGCTTTACCAAGCAGTTGGCTACTTGTAAAGTTACAGCAAGGGCATCGTAATGGGGATCAAAGATGTCACCCTTGTGTGATGATGTGCCACCATTTCTCGGGAAAAAATTCCGATTTTTTTGCGTTTCTTTGAAAAAACCAAATAAAATCCGGAAAAAGAACGGAGCCGCCACGCCATTTTTGTTTTAAGGGCCAAAACTTTGAAAAATGCCCGAGATTAGAGATTTGGGTTCGGAGGTCATGTTACACGCCGGGAAGGACGTTAGTGTGCACCCGGAATGCCTCGTAAAACGAGTCTTCCAAGCTGAAAATCATTTGTGTGTGTGTGTGTGGGTGTTTATTTTGGCCAAAATAAGTTGAAACTCAGAAAAGTAAAAATTGGGATATCTTTTTAAGACTTTAAACTGATCCCATGATTTTTTGGAAGATTTTTGGATTGATATTTGGTACTCAAAAGACCTTTTGAAGTTGAGAGTCACTTCTGCCAGAGTGAAAAAGGCAGTGGACCTTTGATTTTGAAATGGATTCAAGGGCCTTAAAACTTCATAATCTTGATAAAATCATAGAATGAAAGTTGTTCCAGACACCTTAAATAAGATTTTTGCGAAGGAATTTTCCATTTTGGAGAAGATTTGAGGGGTCAAATCCTTCTGGAAATCTCAGATATGAGATCTGGATTCCCAGAAGCTGATGAACTGGCCTCTAAAAGAAAATTTGAAAAGAGGAGTTTTACTCACCCAAAAAATAAAGTAAAAATATTTCTAGAAAGATCTAAATGTTGGATACAAAAAGTGTTTTGTAGTCAATACCAAATTCCAAGTTTATCTGTGTCCAAAAATTAAGACAATGGACTGGGGTCTTGGAAAATTGCTACTGGACAGCAACTTCTCAAGAAAGAAAATATGATTTTAAAGGGGGTTTTTGCATCCATGCTTGTCCCCATTTCCCTAGGTTTTGGTTAGTGATCACTTGACATTTTAGTGGTGAATCAACTATATCAAACCATCCTTGGGGTACATTAGGACTAAGCACTTCATTTGCTTGGGAAGGGGAATTTTATCCTTTGAAATCAAGATTTGGTGCTTGAAAATGGTTTTTAGGGTTTTGGAAAATGTGTTTTCTTTGGAAAAGAAGTAAGAACACTTTGAAGAAAATGTTGATCCTTGTAGAAGATCATCCATGGAGATGAACTTCCATGGTGATCTTCTTGGATCTAAGACAAGAAGAAGAATGAACTACATTTTGTAGCTTGAAAATGTATGCATGGAATGAGAGAATTTAGGATAAGGAGAGGGAGGTTATACCTATCTTCCTTGGTTTTTTCTTGGTGTTTAAAGGCTTGAATGCAAGAGTGTTTGAACTTGGGAGTGAGTGGGTGTGATTTGAGTGAGTGAAAGTTGGGAAGATTCAAGAGAAAAAGGTGACAATTCTTAGGGAATTCTCACTGTTTTCTCAAGTATTTTCGCCAAATGCTGTGAGTTGTGTTCTTGGTCCTCCTCATTTTTGTGACTGGAGGGCTCAATTTATAGCCCTCTGAATTTTACAATCCTATCCGCGCGGATAAACCCTGCAGCGTGCACTGTTCATTAAATGCTGCTCCAGGCTTTAGACACAAGGAATAATCTTTTTAAAATTCAAATTAATCAGCCAGTTTTTGTTTCCAGCCATTTCTTTTTTTGGTTTTTCTTATTTCTTTTGCTTTTTTGATTCATTTCCTTGGTTTATCTTTTTTTGGCAATCCCTAATCTACCCTTACTTGGTTAGAAATGTTAGGAATGTTATAACTTTCGTTAATTTTCTAACGAAAATTCTAACAAGCTCAAATTGGAGCACTTACAGTAGCCCCTCGGCGACGGCGCTTTCGAAGGAAGCGGGGTCGTCGATAAGAGTAAGGCTCCATATTTGGCGGGATGATCGAGTGATCGGGTGGCTGAACCTATTTAATAGGCTACCTACGTATCCCGAATGGGAATCAAGCCAGTCGTAGTTCGGGTCTTCAACCCTGGAGATGATGGCGTTTTAGGTGCCTCGAACCTGATGAGCGAGTTCTGCAGTCGGTTGCTGGAGAGAAACTCTGCTGGGGATAAGAGATGACCATTTTCGGTCGGAGGGCTATCCGCTCTGCTGGGGATAGGAATAACCCTTTTCGGTCTGATGGCTATCCGCTCTGCTGGGGATAGGAATGACCCTTTTCGGTTTGATGGCTATCCACTCTGCTGGGGGATGATTGTGATTTATCGCTTTCCTAGTGTTGTGTGTGATAGCGTCTTAGTGTGATGATGTGCCACCAAAATTTCCCGGGGAAAAATTCGATTTTTGCGTTTCTTTGAAAAACCAAATAAAACCCGGAAAAAGAACGGAGTCGCCACGCCATTTTTGTTTTAAGGGCCAAAACTTTGAAAAATTCCCGAGATTAGAGATTTGGGTTCGGAGGTCATGTTACATGCCGGGAAGGACGTTAGTGTGCACCCGGAATGCCTCGTAAAACGAGTCTTCCAAGCTGAAAATCATTTGTGTGTGTGTGTGTGTGTGTGTTTTGGCCAAAATAAGTTGAAACTCAGAAAAGTAAAAATTGGGATGTCTTTTTAAGACTTTAAACTGATCCCATGATTTTTTGGAAGATTTTTGGATTGAGATTTGGTACTCAAAAGACCTTTTAAAGTTGAGAGTCACTTCTGCCAGAATGAAAAAGGCAGTGGACCTTTGATTTTGAAATGGATTCAAGGGTCTTAAAACTTCATAATATGGATAAACTCAGAGAATGAAAGTTGTTCCAGACACCTTAAATAAGATTTGTGCTAAGAAATTTTCCATTTTGGATAAGATTTGAGGGGTCAAAACCTTCTGGAAATCTCAGATATGAGATCTGGATTCCCAGAAGCTGATGAACTGGCCTCTAAAAGAAAATTTGAAAAGAGGAGTTTTACTCACCCAAAAAATAAAGTACAAATATGTCTGGAAATCTCTGGATGTTGGATACAAAAAGTGTTTTGTAGTAAACACCAAATTCCAAGTTTATCTGTGTCCAAAAATTAAGACAATGGACTGGGGTCTTGGAAAATTGCTACTGGACAGCAACTTCTCAAGAAAGAAAATATGATTTAAAAGGGGGTTTTTGCATCCATGCTTGTCCCAATTTCCCTAGGTTTTGGTTAGTGATCACTTGACATTTTAGTGGTGAATCAACTATACCAAACCATCCTTGGGGTACATTAGGACTAAGCACTTAAGTCATTTGCTTGGGAAGGGGAATTTTTTCCTTTGAAAATGAGATTTGATGCTTGAAAATGGTTTTTAGGGTTTTGAAAATGCATTTGCAAGTAAGTAAGAACACATTGAAGAAAATGTTGATCCTTGTAGAAGATCATCCATGGAGATGAACTTCCATGGTGATCTTCTTGGATCTAAGACAAGAAGAAGAATGAACTACATTTTGTAGTTTGAAAATGCATGCATGGATGAGAGATTTAGGGTAAGAAGAGGGAGGTTATACCTATCTTCTTTGGTTTTTTCTTGGTGTTTAAAGGCTTGAATGCAAGAGTGTTTGAACTTGGGAGTGAGTGGGTGTGATTTGAGTGAGTGAAAGTTGGGAAGATTCAAGAGAAAAAGGTGACAATTCTTAGGGAATTCTCACTGTTTTCTCAAGTATTTTTGCCAAATGCTGTGAGTTGTGTTCTTGGTCCTCCTCATTTTTGTGACTGGAGGGCTCAATTTATAGCCCTCTGAATTTTACAATCCTATCCGCGCGGATAAACCTGCGGCGTGCCTTTGTTCATTGAATCTTTGCTCCGTGCTTTGGACACAAGGAATAATCTTTTTAAAATTCAAATTAATCAGCCAGTTTTTGTTTCCAGCCATTTCTTTTTTTGGTTTTTCTTATTTCTTTTGCTTTTTTTATTCATTTCCTTGGTTTATCTTTTTTTTGGCAATCCCTAATCTACCCTTACTTGGTTAGAAATGTTAGGAATGTTATAACTTTCGTTAATTTTCTAAAGAAAATTCTAACAAGCTCAAATTGGAGCACTTACAGTAGCCCCTCGGCGACGGCGCTTTCGAAGGAAGCGGGGTCGTCGATAAGAGTAAGGCTCCATATTTGGCGGGATGATCGAGTGATCGGGTGGCTGAACCTATTTAATAGGCTACCTACGTATCCCGAATGGGAATCAAGCCAGTCGTAGTTCGGGTCTTCGACCCTGGAGATGATGGCGTTTTAGGTGCCTCGAACCTCGATGAGCGAGTTCTGCAGTCGGTTGCTGGAGAGAAACTCTGCTGGGGATAAGAGATGACCATTTTCGGTCGGAGGGCTATCCGCTCTGCTGGGGATAGGAATGACCCTTTTCGGTCTGATGGCTATCCGCTATGCTGGGGATAGGAATGACCCTTTTCGGTTTGATGGCTATCCACTCTGCTGGGGGATGATTGTGATTTATCGCTTTCCTAGTGTTGTGTGTGATAGCGTCTTAGTGTGATGATGTGCCACCAAAATTTCCAGGGGAAAAATTCGATTTTTGCGTTTCTTTGAAAAATCAAATAAAACCCGGAAAAAGAACGGAGTCGCCACGCCATTTTTGTTTTAAGGGCCAAAACTTTGAAAAATGCCCGAGATTAGAGATTTGGGTTCGGAGGTCATGTTACACGCCGGGAAGGACGTTAGTGTGCACCCGGAATGCCTCGTAAAACGAGTCTTCCAAGCTGAAAATCATTTGTGTGTGTGTGTGTGTGTGTGTTTTGGCCAAAATATGTTGAAACTCAGAAAAGTAAAAATTGGGATGTCTTTTTAAGACTTTAAACTGATTCCATGATTTTTTGGAAGATTTTTGGATTGAGATTTGGTACTCAAAAGACCTTTTAAAGTTGAGAGTCACTTCTGCCAGAATGAAAAAGGCAGTGGACCTTTGATTTTGAAATGGATTCAAGGGTCTTAAAACTTCATAATATGGATAAACTCAGAGAATGAAAGTTGTTCCAGACACCTTAAATAAGATTTGTGATAAGAAATTTTCCATTTTGGATAAGATTTGAGGGGTCAAAACCTTCTGGAAATCTCAGATATGAGATCTGGATTCCCAGAAGCTGATGAACTGGTCTCTAAAAGAAAATTTGAAAAGAGGAGTTTTACTCACCCAAAAAATAAAGTAAAAATATGTTTGGAAATCTCTAGATGTTGGCTACAAAAAGTGTTTTGTAGTAAACACCAAATTCTAAGTTTATCTGTGTCCAAAAATTAAGACAATGGACTGGGGTCTTGGAAAATTGCTACTGGACAGCAACTTCTCAAGAAAGAAAATATGATTTAAAAGGGGGTTTTTGCATCCATGCTTGTCCCCATTTCCCTAGGTTTTGGTTAGTGATCACTTGACATTTTAGTGGTGAATCAACTATACCAAACCATCCTTGGGGTACATTAGGACTAAGCACTTAAGTCATTTGCTTGGGAAGGGGAATTTTATCCTTTGAAAATGAGATTTGATGCTTGAAAATGGTTTTTAGGGTTTTGAAAATGCATTTGCAAGTAATTAAGAACACATTGAATAAAATGTTGATCCTTGTAGAAGATCATCCATGGAGATGAACTTCCATGGTGATCTTCTTGGATCTAAGACAAGAAGAAGAATGAACTACATTTTGTAGTTTGAAAATGCATGCATGGATGAGAGATTTAGGGTAAGAAGAGGGAGGTTATACCTATCTTCTTTGGTTTTTTCTTGGTGTTTAAAGGCTTGAATGCAAGAGTGTTTGAACTTGGGAGTGAGTGGGTGTGATTTGAGTGAGTGAAAGTTGGGAAGATTCAAGAGAAAAAGGTGACAATTCTTAGGGAATTCTCACTGTTTTCTCAAGTATTTTCGCCAAATGCTGTGAGTTGTGTTCTTGGTCCTCTTCTATTTTTGTGACTGGAGGGCTCAATTTATAGCCCTCTGAATTTTACAATCCCATCTGCGCGGATAGGACCTGCAGCATGCACTGTTCATTAAATGCTTCTCCAGGCTTTGGACACAAGGAATAATCTTTTTTAAAATTCAAATTAACCAGCCAGATTTTGTTTCCAGCCATTTCTTTTTTTGGTTTTTCTTATTTCTTTTGCTTTTTGAGATTCCTTTGAAGGTTTATCTTTAAATAGCAATGCCCATTTTGCCCTCACTTTGTTAGAAATGTTAGGAATGTTAGGAATTGTTAGAAATGTTATAACTTTCGTTAATTTTCTAACGAAAATTCTAACAAGCTCAAATTGGAGCACTTACACTTAGGTGCCTCGAACCTTGGAGATGGCGTTTTAGGCGCCTCGAACTTTGATGATGGCATTTCAGGTGCCTCGAGCCTTAATGGTGATGGCTTTTTTAGGTGCCTCGGACCTTTGGAGATGATGGCGTTTTAGGTGCCTCGAACTTGGATGATGATGGCTTTTTAGGTGCCTCGAACCTTGGTGATGGCGTTTTAGGTGCCTCGAACCTTGATGATGATGGCTTTTTAGGTGCCTCGAACCTTGGTGATGGCGTTTTAGGTGCCTCGGACCTGGATGATGATGGCTTTTTAGGTGCCTCGAACCTTGATGATGATGGCGTTTTAGGTGCCTCGGACCTTGATGATGATGGCGTTTTAGGTGCCTCGAACCTTAATTTGAAAAGGCCTTTCGATGGACTTCGTCTGCTGCCGAAGGAGAGGGTGACCGTTTTGGTCGGGGGGCTGGACCTAATGATAGGCTACCTACGTATCCCTAGTGGGAATCAAGCCCTTTCGTAGTTCGAAATCTACTCGAGATTTCGTTGGCTTTGCTGGGGATTTCGTTAGCCTTTGCTGGGGGAAATCAGACGTATTCGTAGGGGAAATAGGTCTTACGCTTTACTGCCGGGGGTAATTTTGATGAAAGATACGGGATCTCGTTATCTTTATCGGGGAAATCGGTCTTACGTTTGACTGCCGATTGACGATTTTGATGAAAGATACGGGACCTCGTTATCTTTCTCAGGGAGATCGGTCTTACGTTTGACTGCCGGGGGTAATTTTGATGAAAGATACGGGATCTCGTTATCTTTCTCGGGGAAATCGGTCTTACGTTTGACTGCCGATTGACGATTTTGATGAAAGATACGGGACCTCGTTATCTTTCTCAGGGAGATCGGTCTTACGTTTGACTGCCGGGGGTAATTTTGATGAAAGATACGGGACCTCGTTATCTTTCTCAGGGAGATCGGTCTTACGTTTGACTGCCGGGGGTAATTTTGATGAAAGATACGGGATCTCGTTATCTTTCTCGGGGAAATCGGTCTTACGTTTGACTGCCGATTGACGATTTTGATGAAAGATACGGGACCTCGTTATCTTTCTCAGGGAGATCGGTCTTACGTTTGACTGCCGGGGGTAATTTTGATGAAAGATACGGGATCTCGTTATCTTTCTCGGGGAAATCGGTCTTACGTTTGACTGCCGAGGGTAATTTTCTTGAAAGGGGGGTTGACTTTGGTTAACTTTGGTTAACTTTGTCAAGTTTGGGACTGAACTGCAGAGTCCCGGATTTTTAAAGGGCAAAAGGTTCATTTTGACCCTTACAATCCTGTCCGCGCGGAGAGGGTTGTATTCCAAAGGGTTTTAATGAGGGGCCAACGCCCTTCCTCTTCCCCATTCAGTTTTTTCAAATTTTCTGCAATTACGAGAGAGAGAAAGAGAAAGCCGAGGGAGGAAGCCATTGAAGGCCAAAAAGCTTGAAAATTCTTCCGTTTTTCTTCGATTTTCAAGCAATGGAACACGGGGAAGGTGTTTTTCAAGGCCAAGGACGTGGCCCGGTAGCGGAGAGACGATTGGAGCTCGTCCGAATGAGGAGACATTATACTCTTTCGCAATCGATTGCGGAGGAGCCATACCCCGATGCTTGGCAACATTGGGCCACCGATCCGAGTCTCCGAACGGTATTCTTCGAATCCTTTTGATTCCTTTGTCGATTCTTGCTTGGAATTGGATTTTGGGTGATTTTTGATTTTTTTTTTTGAAAATTCGAATGATTGATGTTCTTGGCTTTGAATCTTGATTTTGATGCTTTGCATGTTGTAATGAGTATATGGGTATCCTAAAATATGCATTTTGCTTGGAAAAGGAATTGGCATTTTCGCCATTTTTTTTTTTGTAAATTCGAAAATTGTGATTTTTCTTTTTGAAATTTGAATATTGATCTTGATGATATGCATGTTGCAATGAATTTGTTGGTGTTTCAAAATGTACATTTTGCTTGAGAAAAGAATTGGCATTTTGCCAACATGAGATGATGATATGAATGTATGATTTTTTTTTTTGAAAAATGGGACGGATTTTTCCTCCCGTGATTGAATGCATGTTATTTTATGAAAACGGGACGGAGTTTTTGCTTCCGTTGACTCCTTGTGTGAATGTATGAATGTAGGATCTTTTTTTTTTTTGAAATGACGGATGATATGCATGTTATGAATGCACTTTTTTTTTTTTTTTGAGAGTGTGATTTTCTATGAAAAGTGGGACGGATTTTTCGTTCCCCTTTGATTGAATGAATGACTTGAGAGATTGTTTATGTATGCTATTTCATGAAAGATGGGACGGAGTTTTTTGCTCCCGCTGAACGAATGTATGCATGTTTTTTTTTTTTATAGAAAATGGGACGGAGTTTTTACTTCCGTAGGAATGCATGTAGAATTTTTTTGAGTGATATGCATGTATGCATGTTGGTTGGGATTTGCTGAAAACTGCTTCTTTTTTTTTTTTTTGAGAAAAATGGGGCTGGGTTCATTGTATGCCGTTATGCTGCCGAATTTTCTTCAAAACTTTTGTGTTGCATGATGCATGTATATGCTTTTCTTTTTTTTTTTGTGCAAATGCAAATGCAAAATTTTTTTTTGACATTTTCTCTCTCTTTTTTTTTATTGCAGGGCGGAAACAACTACGTTACGGAGCAGCTGAACAAGATGAAAACTCGAGGATCGGTGGAGTCTGTAGTTGACTTGTGGGACCGGCTTCCGAATGCGGGCCGAGGAGCTTTGCCGAGTCCGAGACAGATTGTTGTTGAGACCGGGCTTTGGGAGTTCATTGAGTGCCTGAGGGGATTGGTCAAGTTCCCTAAGAGCAAGGGCCTGATGTTTGCTTTGGCGCAGCACTGGTGGGATGCGACCCACACGTTTCACTTCTTCTGGGGCGAGGCTACGGTTACGCCTTCTGATTACGCCGCGATCACGGGTTTGTCCTTCAATGGACGCAGCATTGAGTGGCGGGATGGCTACAGCGATGCGGATCTGCAGGCTCTTCTGGGATTTTCCCCTATTCCCAAAAAGGGGATGGGGATGGAGTATGCCGTGGTCTACGGGAAGATTGTGGAGACCATTGTGAGCTACGAGGTGGGGAGGAGAGGATAGGCGCCGAAGCGATGCCGGGGCCTTCTTATGGTTTGCTTTTCGAGCACCCTTTTTGGACATCTTTGAGGGACGGCAGTCTTTGCCTTCTTGAGGTCCTTGGAGGACATGGAGATGGTGGAGACGTCTCCTGGGGAGAAGCCGGTGGCGAGCTTTACTTTGCTCTTGATAGGTACAGCCGGAAGGCCGCGAGCTCCCTATCTTGCTTTGAGTTTGCCACAGGTATAAGCTCTCTCTTTGATTTCCCTTTTTTCTTGAGCACACACTTTTCTTTTGCTGGATTGATTTGATTTTTACCTTTCGCAGTATGGGCGTTGGAGTTTTTCCACGTCACGATGTGGCGACGGCCGGCGGAGTACGTCGGGCGTATCCGGCCATGCGCTCTGGTCCAAGCATGCCCGAGAGAAGATAAGCTCCAGGGGGCGTACGACTCTCGTGATACGCGGATTGCCTTCCTTTGATGGAGGCCGAGATGGATGAGAGATGATATTCTATCCACAGGATCGTTTTGAGGTGGCGCAGTGAAGGGCGCAGAGATTTGGACCGTGGCAATGGAGGATTCCGAGAGGTCCGACTGCGATGCCTATTATCCGGGAGAGAGGGTGACGCGCCAGCATGGCGTGAATTCGCCTTTGATGACACCGGTGGAGCCTCCCGCCGATATGATGCATCCGAGTGACAGATCTACGACTGGGATGATTACCGAGCCGGCCAGCACTTCTCGACATTTGTGGCGACTGAGCCGTACCCCGTATTTGTTTTGAGGAGGCTGAGGATGCCCCAGGTTCTGGATAGAGAGGGTTAGGGGTCCCGCGGTACCCTCGGATGGATTTTTCATATGTCCAGGATGGGGTCCGATTGAGGGTGCAGATCCCTCAGCCTGAGCGGCTTTCACGAGCTTTCCGGCCTCGTCCAGGTATGAAGGTATGGATTCTCCTTCCCACCTTTCTTTTTTTTGCTTTAGTCTTTTCTTTTCTTTCCTGTCATCATTTTTCGCTTCAATTGTTTCTGACGCTTTTGCTTTTGTGCAGTTTTCGGAGGTGGTCGTCGAGAAGCTGACGAAGCAAGTGATCGGAGCTAAGAGATTTATCAGGAGGATTGTCGCTTGCGGGGCTCCTCAGGCTAGAGCGAGGCGACCACGGCCGGCGCACTGTCGGGCGGGAGGCTTCCCTATTCGTTCGTAGACTTCTTCGAGACTCCTCTGTCTCCTCTCATTGATCCCAGCGCGGTGCGCCTTCGGATCACGTCATTCTCGAGGATCCACACGGGCGGGGACACATTTGGCGGCATGGTGGGTCGTCTTCGTACGTCCGTGAATCCGACGCCTTCACCTTCGGATATGATTTTTCGCAGATCTTGGCTTGCCCCTATCAGAGCGTGCCGGTTGGTCCCGACGAGCCTCTTTTCGGGAGACGAGGACGATTATGAGCCCGAGATCTTCGGGGCTCTGAGGAGGCGGGCCCGAGTCGCAAGAGGGACCGGGGACGGCGTCGGGCGCTAGGGATTCTGATTGATTTCTCTTTTTTAGGCTGTTTTTACGAGATTGAGATTTGTGATTGGGATTGAGATTTGTACGGCTTATGCACATTTTTTTTTTCTTTTTTTTTTTTTTGATGTAATAATTTAGGATTATTGTTACCTACTTTTTTTTTTTTTTTTGATTTGATTTTTTTGTACACTCCCTTTATTTTTGGAATGTAATAATTTAAGATTTTATTTTTATGAATGCAATGCGGTATGAATGCAATGTTGCATGAGCCTTGGTTTTTTGGCAAGGGTTTTTAGTGTTTGGTATATGGACCGGTCTGGGGAGGTTTTTTTTTTTTTTTTTTTTTTTTTTTTTTGCACATGTTTCAAGCAACCGGACTAATATTCTCTTTGGTTCGGCCAGCTTGACTCGTTGCATTTTTCTCGATAAAAGACAATCATGTCCGCGCGGAGGAGTCCCGCATCCGACATCGTCCTTTAATTTCGCTTGAGATCTGGTCTCACTTTATTTCAAATTCAAATATCCTCTTCAACCTCCGAGTCAAACGGCCATTTTCGGGAGAGAGAGAGAAAATCCATGGAAAACCTTAGAAAAGCTCCATCAAAATTGTCCCAAGAATCCCAAATGTCATTCTTCAACAAATTCAAGGATTGGTCCCGGGAGATTATGCATGAGAGGAGGTCCTTCTTTGAAGAAAGGTATAAAGTGAAGTGCTTATGGTCTCTCAAGGAGTTGATTCCGGACTACGATCTCTCGAGAGCTTCTTCCTCATTTTGGGATACTAGAAGGCATGTCTTTTGCCTTTCCTTCAACGAGATTGTTCCGACCGTGGAAGAATTTCGGGCCTTGCTTGGTGGTCCGGAGGTGGAAGAGATAGCGGTTCCTTTGCCCGGAGGGGCTTCTTTTGTTGACAGATTGTGCAACCTCCTTCATCTCTCCCCGGAGGAAGCGCAAGGTATGATCTGTGGTCCCGATCATTTTGATATTTCCGGTCTCCCTGATAGGTTTAGGGACTTAGGCTTGCTTGACAATGCCTATTGGGATGCCTTTGCACTTTGCATGTTCGGGACCTTGTTCATGGTCTATTCTTTTGGGATCTGTCATCGGTCTCTGCTGGATGTAGTCATTCATTGTCGCTTGGGCAGAGATGTTGTACCTTTGATCTTGGGGGAGACTTTCCATGCTCTCGATAGGCTGGCTACTGGGAGGCGGTATATGCACGGGGGCAGCCCGTTCCTCTTGACTCTGTGGCTGATGGAGCGCTTGGGGATTCTTCGGGAGACTCCTGATATGATCAAGCCTTGGACATTTGCCAGGAGGGGGGTTGCTGTAGATTTTGATGATCAGGGCTCATGGGAGCGTTGGATGGCTGATCGCCGGACAGAAGATATCGATGGTCGGTGCCTTGTTGGCGGGTGGAGACTCGCACAGTGCTTCAGGACGGGTCTCATGTGGTCATGCTTCCGGGGCTTTCTCAGTCCAGCTTCTATATTCCGTCCTTGGTTCTGAGACAGTTCGGCTTGGAGCAGGTTCCTTTGGAGGATTTTGATGATATAGCCACCAGGGTGGTGGCTTCTGCTTCTATGGATGATCCTTCGGTGTTTTCCTTTCTTTCCCGAGCATGGAGGTATGACGTCTTTCCTCCTCGGGTTATCCTCAGGCGTCCGAGACCGGTGTTCTTGACCACTTGGTACCTGGATTGGTACGAGAGGCATTTGGGAGAGACTCAGATGGCTATTTTGAGACGGCGTGAGGCCATTGTGGGTGCGGAGGACCTGACAGTTTCCGAGAGGAGGAGGGCCGAGGCGAGGGCCAACCCTCATGACAGGAGCGGAGACGCTGTGACCGACTATGAGGCTTACGTCAAGAGGCAGGAGAGGAGGGCTCCTACTTTACCAGCCCGGCTACAGGAGATGAGAGATAACGCTAGGGCTACTAAGGCCCTGACAGAGGCTGGTTTGATAGATCCTGTTCCTATACCAGAGCTTGGTAGGAGGAAGACCGACATTTTTCCTGTTCAGAAGAAGAAAACTCGAAGGGGGAAGAAGAGGGGAGAGGCCAGTACGAGTGGCTTGGAGTGACCTTGAGGCTTCCGAGTATCCCTTTCTTGTCATGGCAGACACATTAGTTTGATTATGTATCTTAATTTCTTTTAGCAGGTTGCCAGTTGTAGGAATGAATCGGGCTTAGACTCATCAAAAAGTTTTTAACTTGTAATGAATATTTGAATTGCTTCAGAGTTTTTCGAGATGCTTTCATGGTCTGATCAGTGTATTGATGTCAAAGTATGACTTTTATTTGTGCTTTAGACCGAACCGTTTCCGGCTGCCTACGTTCCCCTCATTTTGAGGAGCTCAGGTCTTCGTAGTTCAACCCGGTCGATTTTTTTGTTTTTTGTTTTTTTTTTTTGTGCAACCCTCGTTTTTTACCTAGGCCGCCACTTTTCGGGTTTTCAACCTAGTTGGGTATTACTCTTTTAGCACTCTTTTTTTTTTTCTCTTTTTATGCGTAGTATCTGCAGCCTTGTCACCATTCACTGGGTGTACAAAGGGATTTCCGTCGAGGTCTGCAAGTTGCATGGCTCCTCCGGAGAAGATCTTTTGGACGACGTATGGCCCGACCCAAACAGGCTCCCATTTGCCGAGCGGGTTGATACGGACCGGGGGCTTTTCTTTCAAAACGAGATCCCCTTCTCGGATCTCCCGATGCTTTACTTTCTTGTCAAAGGCTCTGGCCATTCTTCCTTGGTAGGCTCGGATGTGTTCCTTTGCTTTCAATCGGCGTTCATCTAGCAGTGGCCAATTCATCATGGCGACTCTGGAGCCATTCGACCTCGTTGATCCGCTTTCCAGCCAGATACCTGAGCGAGGGGATTTCTAGCTCGATTGGGAGTACGGCTTCCATTCCGTATGTGAGGGCAAACGGTGTTTCCCCAGTTGCCGTTCTGACTGATGTTACGTAGCCCCAGAGTGCCAGTGTAACTTATCGGGCCAATCTCTCGCCTTGAGCCCATTTTCCGGATGATATTTTCCAAAGTCTTGTTTGCCGCCTCGACGGCTCCGTTGGTTTGGGGCACCGTAGGAGATGACTTGTGACGAGTTATTCGAATTCTCGCGCCACTGTCGCATTCCCCTTCGAAGTGGGATCCATTATCTCGAGATGATTTCTACTGCAACCCGTATCGGCATATGATGTTCTCTTTGATGAAGAGGGATACTTTCCTTGAGTTGAGGATTTTGTAGGATTTCGTAAGGCATCCTTTCCAAGCTCCTTCGAAGAAATCACCAATCAAGCGTCTCTTTAGGCTCTTCCGCTAGCTCCTGTATTCACACTTGTCAAAATCTCTTCGGCAGCTTGGGCTCGATTTTCCTCTTTCCGGACAACCTGCTTAAAGATTTTTTTTGTTTTATTTTTTTTGTTTAATGTGTCTGCTTCTTTATCTAATGAATTATTATTAAGTGTTTTTTTTTTATTAATTCATCATCAGTTAAAGTGGCAATCAAGGGATACTCAGAAAGGTTCGTCATTTCATTGAGAACGAAAAGGAATACAGCATTTGCTACAGACTCGCAGTCTTCAGGCGTAGGGCCGTCGGACGACTCTAGAGACTCGACCTTAACAATGAAAGACTCGGAGGACTTTTCCTAGACTGACACAAAGGGATGGGAGACCAATCCAGGATTGGTGATCATTTCTTCTTTGGTCGCGGACGGGCTTGAGAGAGTTTCCCGATTCTTTAACGGCATCGCTGTCAGGGGCGTCATGACTTGGGAACTGTGCTGTTTCTGTTTTCCTTTCTCAATTGTTGCTATCATCTCTTGGACCGAGCCGAGATCAATCAGATCTGGCACCTGGACTTCTTCCTCGAACAATTGCTGCATAACCAGACCATCCCAATCATCTGAGGGAAATTATGTGGCCTTAGCTTTTGGTACTGTCAATTCGAACTCAGGCTTCGAATCTTTCTGGGCAGTAGGAATTGTGGTTGTGAGCTTCTCGAACTGTTCCACTAGGCTTGGCACGCCTTTGAAAGTGTACTCACTCTTCATGGTAATGGTAGCCACCCTTCTATAGGAGTGGGCTCTGTGATGTTACCCGGTTGTGTGGGACCCTTTACAAAGTAGTCAGCCAAATTAGGACTGAAAGGGAGAGATTTAGGGTCGTCGACCGGGACCCTTCCTGTGATAGCTTTTTTCCTTTGTAGAGCAAATCCTTTTCCTTTTGCGGTGTCCACTGAGGAGGCCTCATATCCCAGGCCGTGGCGAGTTTTCTGTCCTTTCACCTCGATGAGTTTGTGAGTTCCTTGTTGGTGCTTCCCTAGACCGAGGCCAAGTAGATAGCTCATCTTTCTCATCATTTTCAAGACCGGAGGGATTTTATCCCGGGTGATTGTCAAATCGATGTTGCACACTTGGGATTTGGGAGGCTCGACCGTGAAGCCTGTTAGCATGAGACCTTCCTCATCATGTTTGATTTCCAGAATAGGTATTCCATCTGTATCCGTGCCCTCCAAGGTGACTAAATCCCCATAAATGGTCGTCAGGTCCCCATTCGAGACGAATTTCACACACTGGTGGAGGCTTGAGGCGACCCCCTTGACCTGATGCAGCCAAGGTCTTCCCAATAAGGCATTAAAAGTGATCGGGATGTCAATAACTTTGGAATTCCACTGTGTATCAATTGTTCTGGTCCAAACCGGAGGTCCAAGGTAGCAACTCAAAGGACTGCTTTCGGGATGTCGAGTCGTAAGCTTGATCATGAGGGAGGAAGGTTTTAAGTCCGTGGACTTGATGTCGTTGTGCCCATGATCTTTGCCGGAAGAATGTTCATTCCGATCCATTATCAACCAGACCCGAGGAGGCGCTCGTTCATCCAATTGGTGTGATGAAGAGAGGCTCGTTATGATCACCCCAAATTGAGGGAGATCGAGATCTCGTGAAAGTGATTATGTTCCCGTAGCTGATGTTTCCAATCACCGTACCCACGTCATCGGGAGTAGCATCAATAGGGACCAAGGTGCGGGCTAGGCTCTCTTCCGCTTTAGCTTGTGGGGATAGGATGAGGTGAGCAGGGACCATAGAGAGATGTTGGCCTCGTGTCTCTAACCGGGGTGAGCACGGGGTCCTCTTTTCCCGGGTCGGGAGTTTCGGGCCGTCTTAGCATAGGGCGACGGCTTCTCCTCGGTGTGCTTGACCGCGGCCTTCTTATCTCGCCTTTGGGATTCCCTTGGAAGATTTGCCCTGGATCAGTCAACGGGTTAACTTCCCTCATCGGGCCGCTTCTTGGACTGGATTTCTTCAACGCCGCTAAGGTCAATCTGGGAGCCTTTTTGGCTATCGGCCACCGAGCCTGACTGAGTCTAGCAACGGTGAGGGGCCGAGATGTACTGCTCCTTCCCGGGCGGCCCTTATAACCGCTTCCCAAGTCACGCTGTGCTTTTGAGTCTGGGGTTGTGTTGTTGCCCCCTCGGGTGGCCCACAGCTAGGGCGTCCTCCGATTCGCTCCCATACCGCATTGCTCATAGTTATCATACAACAAGAGTCGCTATTTGTCGGGGCTCTAAGTGGCTTTTCGATCTCATCCCCTGTATAGTGCAACCATTCTCGGGTTCCTTTTTGTAATACTCGTATCGGGAAATGATTATAGCATTCTGTGGGAGGTGCATCCTAGATCATGCTCTGGCTTCCAGACTTCTCCGAGAGCCGACATACATTCGGGGAAGGTGACCTCTTCGGGTAACCCCGACAAGGAGTGTTACTTTGTTCTGGGTGGATTTGATCTAACCATGGTTATTTTCTCATTTGGGCGGATGGGATTTAGTTTTCCTCTCTCGATCGATCTTTGACTATCACTGATCTGGACGCCCGAAAACCCTTTCCCCAAAGCATGGTAGGCAGTGTTGAATTCTAAGACATCCACATCCTCAGACCCAGGAAACTTCATGGCCTTCATCTCCTCGGTTTCATATTCGTCTTCCGAAGTTTCTTCGGTCTTATGACTATCAGCCTCCATTTCATCATACATCTTCTTTCTTTCACCCTTGCAAGTAGGCGCACCCACAAGTGAAGGATAGGCAACGTTCCCCTGAGTTCGATGTAGCACTCGATAGATCCGGGTCCAAATAAGGAGCACCCGGGGTCCATTGTCGGCAATCGGAGCAATTAGGAAGGCATCATGTGGATACATAGGTATGAAAGCCACCGGGAAACGCTTAGATCAATAACCCTTTTTAGTGATTACAGTACTCGCCGTGCTCAAGAGGCTCCTGCCAGTGACTCTCACGGTTGTTATGCCATCCGTTCTTGGGAAAGAAGAAAAAGATCCGATGACGTTCACGAATTCCTCATCTTCTCGGGTTGTTGAAACCCTCCATTCTCGACGGTGCTTCAATGAACCCTTTCCATTCACCACAAAGTTCTTATAAGGAACATTGTGTTCTAGGATTTCGGATATGTACGGATCTGGGCGCGGGCTTTGTTGTCCTTCATCCTCTGAAGTATCCGGACACTGACCACAGGTGCATCTTACGAGGTGCAGCTCTTGGGGGCCCATCCCTACTGGCATTTGACTTGCATTTTCCGGTGGTCCTTCATCGTCGCTTGCTAATAACCAACCATCAGGTGCCGGCTCCCACGGTGTCATTTCCTGTATGATTGTTCCGCATTGATTTCGGTTCGGGGCCTCGCCTGACTCTTCGCCTCGTCATCATCATCAGTCATCGGGGCCGTTATCGTAATCATCTTCCCATACTACCGGGATTTCGGCTGAGAGGGAACGCCGATCAAACCCGTTAGGGGAATATGGGTGTGTGTAGCCGCAGAAATTGTCATATGCTCCCATTCCCGGAAGTGGTAGTTGTGACTTCGCTTCTCCTCCCAGAAACTACGAGGGAAGAGTGAGAGAGGGTGGCACGTATTTGACTCCCGGCAGGATATAGAAGGAATCCTCCTCTTCCGATTCTTCGCTATTCTTGGGATCATATTCAGCCTCTCCCAAAGCCAACTTGCAGAAGTGTACTAGCTCCAGATGCTCCTCGGCCTCTTTGCTGATAAGCCCCAAAGACGGCGCTCGCCGAAGCTTTCTTGCTCGATTCTTCTTGATTGTTCTAACCACCTCGTGTAAATGGTTTTCTCATGTTTTGACCTAATGTGCCTGGGCTTCTTCTGAGATTTGGGCCTTCCCTTCATCCGAGAAATAGCGGGCCTCGTATTCTGCAGAAGTCTCTCGACATGAGACCAAGGTGGGCCGACTTGCTCATCGCCTCAAGGTTGACGGGAATCCGACCAGATCTTCGACAAGGTCAGCTGCGGGTATTTGGGGACCTTCATCGCACCTTCCTCGAGCATGAAAAGGTTCTCCGCATTCAATCATGTTTACACTGATTATGGTTCCTTGCGTAGGATTCTTGATCGTATTAGGCCCCTGGGCCTTCCAACTTTCTTCTTGCTCTATCAATCCTTGGATCGCCTTTTCAAAGTGAAGCAGCTTGTCGGGCCGATGTCCATGGGCTTGATGAAAAGCACAATATTTTCGAGGTATCCACGGAGCATTCGGATTTCTGGGTTGGAAATTCTCCAAAGGCCGCAAAGAAGCCTTCTTTTCACCGCCTCCCTAAAGATGTCGTTCAGGCATTCCAAAGTTTTCGAGGTTCATGACCCGTGGTCCGGGCTCTACTGGGTTTTCTCGGGGGTAAAAGGAGTTGTGTTATTACATTCCCGTCCCGCGTAATTAATCATTTTTTTGCCTTTAGCAGAGCAGGGGCGGTGGCTCAAGGAGGAGCCCGATATCTCGTAGGCAGCACAAAGCAGCCCTGGCTGCCGATTGTAAGCCTTTTCAAACTTAGCCGCGGAGTTAACCACGTGGCCCGTAAGTCTCGAGTACGGAAGTGACCGAGGGAGGATCTCGTATGTGGTTTCAGCATGACTCGGAAGATGTCCAGCTTGCTCCTCTTCGTAAGGAGGGATTGCCATCTCACCGAGTTTCGCATTCCACCGCTTGTAGAAGTCCCCAACATTCTCATCGGACGCCGCACCGTTGTTTGTAGTCAACTCTATTTGTTTCCCACTCCAAGTTGGCCTTGTACTTTTCTCGTGAAGGCATTAGTGATCTGGTCCCACGTAGTCCCGGCTTCGGGTTTCAAACGAAAGAACCATTTTAAGGCACTCGGATTTCAAAGATAGATCAAATAGTCGCCCAACTCAGCCGATTGGTACATCCTTTCGCCTTCATCGCCAAGGTATACATGTCCGTATGAGTTTTCGGGCATGCAAAGCCCCATCAAAGAGATCCAGATTAGGCATCACGAATTTGTGGGGCGTAGGAACAATAGAGTCCGGTCCGTAGCCGGAAGGCGTATTTCTGGCGCTCAATTCGCCGATTTGCGCTTTCATTTCCTTGTGTTGCTCCATGAACCCGCGATGAGGGTCTTGTGGCGGAGCCGTGCATCCGAACCGGAGAGGGGGTTACCACCGGAGGTAGACTGGGTGGATGGAATGGCCGCCTGGGACGTAGGTGAAAACCTCGTCCTTGGGCCGAGTTACCCCTGGGAGCATGAGTAGGGAGCTTGGGCAAAGGGATAGAACCTTGCGGCTCGCCGTTGATTTTCAACCCGCAAAGTGGGCGGAGGCACTCCCGATGTAGCCGGATAGCTTGGATTTCCAGAATGGGGCCCATAAGTAGGCTTAAGGTGCGGGCTGCTGTCCCCGACCGTGGAATTGCACTACTGGCCGAGGTGTGATGGTGTATAACCCTGGGGGTACTGCGGTCCCGGTGATTCTCGATGAAACCGGGATGGAGGCTTGGTAACCCATCGAACCCCGAGCGAGGAATGGGTTTGTGGGAGGAGCAGCAGCTAACACATCATTCCGAGGAGGGCTCCCGAGGCATGCCGGCCGTGGAGGCATGCCGAACCGTTTGCGGCCGTTGCCGCGAAGGCCCGGATTGATCGGTTCCAAACTGTGGCGAGATCCCAATTAGCCGGGGCATTCCGAGATAACCCCAACCATGAGAAGACATTCCGTATCAAGCTTTGTCCCCACCGAGGAAACGTAACCGATTTGTGCCAGCTTCTGGCCGCATGGATCCGATGATCTCGTGGTTGGGAGCCGGGCCGACCCGAAGATCGAGGAGCATGGGTTCTCGGGTAGTGGCACCATAGGAGGTGGGTGGTGGCATCCTGGAGTAGTCGTGGCGACCGAGAGTGGGGTTGGCATCCTCGTCTTCTTCCACGGTGAAGGTGCCATCGGATTGAGGCCGGCGGCCAAACCGTGGCTCTTAATAGCCTCCATAAGGCTATTCACTCGGCTTCCTTGCCGTAATCCTCATCTCGGGTTTCGCTAACCGATTCCACCGTTGTTACGTCTCGAGGGGTCCCGGGAGGCGGAGTGACGTTGTCCCCATCATTACCGGCCGATGCGTACATTATGAAACCCGAGTCCGAACAAACGGTGAGGCCGATGACGCGCTGACTCTTCCCAACTAATCAAACGATGACCCGTGCCCGAAACCAAGCTTTGTGCGGAGTCATGGGAAAGACACGAGGGTTCGATGTCTGGGAATGAAGGAGGGTAGGTGTTTGGGCTTTGGGCTCATGCAACATGCGCTATTTGTTCACGTTTACTTAAAACATATTTTATTAACCTAATCGGTTGGAAAAGATTGCTCTTCTTTTTCGCAAGCTACTCTGGATCCTGGATTAGTGGGCCCCGTCACTACGTCTATAAGCCCCTCGTATTCCACCTGTATTTCGATCTCCCAGGTGGATGCCCAGGCGAGGGTCCTATAGGGCAAGCGGGTCCCACCGACCGAAAGAAAAACGATCCTAAAAGTCTGGCGGGTAATCGAGTCTTAACGAGCATTCGATGTAAATTACGGACAAAGCTGACGTCAAAAGTCAAGATCATGTCCGAGGGCTCGACGAAAAGTCGGCATGATTTGGACTAATGAATGTCCACAATTGATCTTGACTTGTCGTCATTTAAGCCGTAATTAGGCATGGAATGATCATTAATCCTTGATGACTCAGTGTCATGCTGGGAGTCTGTGTATAATTTGTGCCAGTCAAAGTCAAAGTCAAGGCGCCGGTCAATATCTTGGTCAAAGTCCGCGGCGGAAAATCGGCATGACTTCGACTGATTAGGGTCCCCGAAAGATATTGAGTCGGTATGCCGACAAAGGCTTGAAAGGAAAGGTCTATACACAGACAGGGCATGACACAGACCAGACTAAAAACCAACCGGGTTTCGGACAAAGTGTGTCACGGACAAGTGCATGGTCGACACGAGGCTCCATGGGATGTTTGGGTAGTCCTGTGCTTGCACCGAGAGGCGTAATAAGACCAAACGGGCCGCGACAAGGATTTCCCCGGGTTAGGGACGTAGTGTGCAGTGTACGGTCACGTGCGCGTAGTGTGCAAGCAGTCTATCTTCTTTTTCTGAGTAAAATAGAAATTTTTCATGTGTCTTAAAAAGAATGATGCATGATTTTTTTTTTGAAATTTTTCTTTATTTTTTTGAAACTCCTTTTTTTTTTGAAATTCTTTTTTTTTTTGATTTTTTTTTCTTTTTTGAAATTTAATGAACACATAAGCACATAAGCACAAAAATTCCGACAGTTAGGGACATGATTCCGACAGTCAAAATTTTGACTTTTTCCGAGGCGGCCAAAACAACACGAAAATGTGCAAAAATCCCCACACACACAACAAATGATTTTTAATGCCGGGACGGAAGCTTGACCCTCAAAAGCTTTTCTTTTTTTTTTTTGAAAACAATGATACCGGTACGTGGGATTGTTAAACCACAATTTATCCCCGACTCGTGTTAGGAGGCGATAACGGGAAGTTTAATGATTTCCACCAATATACCAAATATCATTTTTTTTTTTTTAAATAAAGCTTAATCCTATCCCCAGCAGAGTCGCCACTGTGATGATGTGCCACCATTTCTCGGGAAAAAATTCCGATTTTTTTGCGTTTCTTTGAAAAAACCAAATAAAACCCGGAAAAAAAACGGAGTCGTCACGCCATTTTTGTTTTAAGGGCCAAAACTTTGAAAAATGCCCGAGATTAGATATTTGGGTTCGGAGGTCATGTTACACGCCGGGAAGGACGTTAGTGTGCACCCGGAATGCCTCGTAAAACGAGTCTTCCAAGCTGAAAATCATTTGTGTGTGTGTGTGTGTGTGTATTTTGGCCAAAATAAGTTGAAACTAAGAAAAGTAAAAATTGGGATATCTTTTTAAGACTTTAAACTAATCCCATGATTTTTTGGAAGATTTTTGAATTGAGATTTGGTACTCAAAAGACCTTTTGAAGTTGAGAGTCACTTCTGCCAGAGTGAAAAAGGCAGTGGATCTTTGATTTTGAAATGGATTCAAGGGCCTTAAAACTTCATAATCTGGATAAACTCAGAGAATGAAAGTTGTTCCAGACACCTTAAATAAGATTTGTGCAAGGAATTTTCCATTTTGGAGAAGATTTGAGGGGTGAAAGCCTTCTGGAAATCTCAGATATGAGATCTGGATTCCCAGAAGCTGATGAACTGGCCTCTAAAAGAAAATTTGAAAAGAGGAGTTTTACTCACCCAAAAAATAAAGTAAAAATATGTCTGGAAAGCTCTGGATGTTAAATACAAAAAGTATTTTGTAGTCAATACCAAATTCCAAGTTTATCTGTGTCCAAAAATTAAGACAATGGACTGGGGTCTTGGAAAATTGCTACTGGACAGCAACTTCTCAAGAAAGAAAATATGATTTTAAAGGGGGTTTTTGCATCCATGCTTGTCCCCATTTCCCTAGGTTTTGGTTAGTGATCACTTGACATTTTAGTGGTGAATCAACTATACCAAACCATCTTTGGGGTACATTAGGACTAAGCACTTCATTTGCTTGGGAAGGGGAATTTTATCCTTTGAAATCAAGATTTGGTGCTTGAAAATGGTTTTTAGGGTTTTGGAAAATGTGTTTTCTTTGGAAAAGAAGTAAGAACACTTTGAAGAAAATGTTGATCCTTGTAGAAGATCATCCATGGAGATGAACTTCCATGGTGATCTTCTTGGATCTAAGACAAGAAGAAGAATGAACTACATTTTGTAGCTTGAAAATGTATGCATGGAATGAGAGAATTTAGGGTAAGGAGAGGGAGGTTATACCTATCTTCCTTATTTTTTTGGTGTTTAAAGGCTTGAATGCAAGAGTGTTTGAACTTGGGAGTGAGTGGGTGTGATTTGAGTGAGTGAAAGTTGGGAAGATTCAAGAGAAAAAGGTGACAATTCTTAGGGAATTCTCACTGTTTTCTCAAGTATTTTCGCCAAATGCTGTGAGTTGTGTTCTTGGTCCTCCTCATTTTTGTGACTGGAGGGCTCAATTTATAGCCCTCTGAATTTTACAATCCTATCCGCGCGGATAAACCCTGCAGCGTGCACTGTTCATTAAATGCTGCTCCAGGCTTTGGACACAAGGAATAATCTTTTTAAAATTCAAATTAATCAGCCAGTTTTTGTTTCCAGCCATTTCTTTTTTTGGTTTTTCTTATTTCTTTTGCTTTTTTGATTTCTTTCCTTGGTTTATCTTTTTTTGGCAATCCCTAATCTACCCTTACTTGGTTAGAAATGTTAGGAATGTTAGGAATGTTATAACTTTCGTTAATTTTCTAACGAAAATTCTAACAAGCTCAAATTGGAGCACTTACACCTTGTCGTCTTCATCAAAAGTTATTTCTTGGCTGCTAACCTTCACTAATTGTCTTGCTGGTAAGTTCAATCTGTCTTCCTTGGAGTCTGAAGCATGGCGCTTGGCAGCAGAGTAAGATGTACCGCATATGTCTGACCCTCCGCTGATCATATTGACCACCTTGGTTGGAACTGGAGGAGATGGTGGGTTCTCAGCTTGTTGTTCCTGGTTGTCAGTTCGCCCACGCCGCTTGCCTAGCAGATCTTTGAGGAACCCCTTAGATAGAAGATGGTTGATTTCCTTTCTTAGGGCAATGCATTTCTCAGTAGTATGTCCAAAATCTTCATGATATGCACACCATTTAGATTTATCCTTCCAACCGGAGGGCTTGCCAGGCTTCTTGGGCCATCTTGCCATTTCACCCAGGTTTTCCATAGCGTGTATCACTCCTAAAATGTCAACAGAAAAACAGTAGTCATCTATTCTTGGATATTGTGACTCATCATCATCACCATTATCATTAACAGTACTAATGCTAGAGTGATCGAGTTTAGAGTAGGGTCTTCCCCTATTGGATCTAGAATGAGATGTTTCTATCTTGCCACCAGAATGCTCAGGAGTGGTGCTCCTCTTGTTCACTTTCACCTGCATCAATTTATCTTCCTACAACCTGATGAACTTTATTGCCCTTGTTCTGACTTCTTCCAATCTTTTGCAAGGAGACATCACCAATTCCTCACAATAAGGAGAGTCTTTCTTGAGTCACATCCTGAAGGCCTCCATCGCCGTAGACATGTCCATATTGGGGATGTAAAAAATAATCTTTCAAGGATTCTCAGGTTGTTGAACTATACTGTACAGATCACTGGTTAGTTTCTCAAAGACCCTGTTGCAAGAAAACTGGTTAGTAAACATATTAATGAGTTGAGCATAAGATCCAATAGAGCCTAGAGGTTGGTTGATCAGCCATCGCAAGGCTGCACCAGTCAAGGTGGAACCGAAGCCCCTGCAAAGGCAAGCTTCTTTGAACTGCAAAGGAATGTGAATCACGTCCATCTTCTCTTGGTACAAGGCAATGTGCTCCAATGGATCGGTTGTCCCATCATATTGCTTAATGTGAGGAATAGTGAATTTCTTCGGTATCACCATGTTGGCGATGGATGGGGTGAAGCGTGACTCATTATAATATGTTGGGGAAGCCTGGTGGTATGTCAATGTGATCCTAGGTACATTCATCACCATCTCCCTCGATTCCTGCAATTGTCTGTTCACCGAATTTCCTGCATCGGGTTAGCAGCAACATAATAAGTATTAAAATCAACTTGAGGATTAACACTCCCTGTTGGTCCTTGTATATGGGTCACAAATGCTGTCGCGGTGGTCTGGACAATCTCAGGATTGGTGACCACACTGTCAGTGGTTACATTAGTCATTGGTATTGGTATGAATCCCACATTATCAGTTAATGCTCCTGTATCCCTATCAAACACTACCAGAAAAACGTGTTTTAGCGATGGAATATTCCGTCGCTATATTGGAAATTCCGTCGCTAAAGATCAACCACTGGCGAAATTATTCCGTCGGTGGTCCGCCACTAGCATTCCGCCGCAATGGTCCGGCAGACCAATTTCCGCCGGTGCACACCGACGGAAATCGTATTCCGCCAGTGTTCACCGGCGGAAATTTCCGTCGCTGATTTCATTTAATTTAATTAAATTATAATTTCAGCGACGAAAATTTCCGCCGCTGATTTAATTTATTTTAATTTAATTATTATTTCACCAGCGAAATATTCCGTCACTGAAATAAAAATTAAATTAAATCAGCGGCGGAAATTTCCGTCGCTGAGTTAATTTATTTTAATTTAATTTTTATTTCAGCGACGAAATATTCCGCCGGTGAAATAAAAATTAAATTAAAATAAATTAAATCACCGGCGGAAATATCCGTCGCCGGGTTAATTTATTTTAATTTAATTTTTATTTCACCGGCGAAATATTTCGTCGCTGAAATAAAAATTAAATTAAAATAAATTTACTCAGCGACGAAAATTTCCGCCGCTGATAATGCAATAAATAAAAAAAAATCGTAAATATCAATTATAATATATTTTTTTTGTACCTGATATAACAATTGATACAACTAAAACTATAAATCTAAAAACCAAAATATAGTACCAAATCGGTGGGGGAAGGGGCGGGGGCTCCTAGTACCAAATCTATGGGAAGGGGAGGCGGGGGGTGAGGGAGACTGGAAATCGGGACATCCCAGTACCCAAATCGGGGGGAGGAGGAGGAGACTTAAAATGGGGACATCACAAATGTTATTACAAACAAATATCAAATGGGGGGAGACTGAAAATTGGGACATCACAAATGTTATTACAAGAAAGTATAAAATAGTACAAAATCGGGACATCATAAAATCAACTCGGGTGGGGGGGAGACTGGAAAAGGCTCCTTACAATACTGTCAGATGAAGTGGAGCCGGTACTCGAGTGCAAGTGTAAATTCCCCTGCTGCTGCAGATTCTGCATCTGGGCCATCATCATCGCAAATCGACGATCCGTTTCCTTCCGAAACTGCGCAGCCTGTGCCTGAGCCTCCACAACATTTTCCTGAGCCTCCGCATCCTTTGCCTGAGCCTCCGCAACCTGTGCCCAAGCCTCCGCAGCCACGCGTCTCTCCTCAGCCAAGCTTGCCTCCAGAGAGTCGATCCTCGAAGCATACTGAGGATCGGGCCTGAAAACATTCGCGCGACGGCCGGTCGATGACAATGGGCATTGCAGTCCGCGATCCCCCATCCCTAACACCCGGTCTCCTCTCTTTGGATCTCCATATGAGGTGATCGCTTGCCAAACTTCAGGCACGAATGGAACGGGCTGGCCAGGAGGAGTACCTTCGGGAGCAACGGAAGCTTGATATGTATTCTGTCAAAATAAAAAAACAAATATAATCATATACACAATGTACATAAATAAATTTACATATTCAAAATCAAGTCATTTAATGATAGTTTACTTACAAAGGCCAATGCAGATCGATCATCAACCCACTACGGAGGTTGATCGGCAGATGTCGGAGTTCTAACATGTGTGCTAACGAAAACATCCAAAAAATCGACATCGGGGCCATGTTCATTTTCCTATAAATAAAAGAAGCGAGCTTATTATTTTTAAATGGTATAAATGAAGCATTTAATTTCCCACATATCACTAAAAGCTTTGAGGAAATATTTACTTTCATTAGGATTTAGGGGTAATCTTAGAAAAGAAAACATATCACTAAAAGCATTAAGGAAGTTTTTCTTTCCCCCTTAATATTTACTCTTACTCCATCCATTTTAGTGGTATATTTTTCCTTTCCATCACTATCTTTATTGAACGTAAGAATTATGCTTGTAGCATTTCTTTTGAAGAGGGAGGAGAAAACATAAATTAAAAGTATAAAAAAGTTGACAGGAATATGGGGTTAATGTTCAGCCTGTTGTAGAGATCCTAACTCACTATATATGCATCTATTTGGCGTGAAATTTGACAGAGAATTACCTTAGTATGTTATAAATAACCACACCAAATTTCATTGAAATTCTCCAAGTTTTGAATAAGATATGAACTTTGTAATAGAGGCTGCCCCGAAATTCTGTAGCAGAAAATCTGCTACTTGGGTCTCCATTTAACTGCTGATAAATCACTCATCTTAGGGCTGTTATCAGCCAAATTATAGTCTAAATTATAGCCCTCTGAGTGTAGATTTCAAAAGTATAATTCTCATAGTCAGACCATTTATGGAGAAGAAGTTATGCCAGTTTGAGTGCACTAAGGTCAGAAATGAGATGACTTTAAATATGTATTATGACTAATATGTATAGAGATCCAAATGAGCTATAACTTGGGAAGATTTGTATACACTACATTTATACTAAAATCATGGATTTCATAGCATCAACATGGCTCCCAGCTAACATACGTATATAAACTGATTTCAAAGCATGCATACACTACATTTACACTAAAACCATGAATTTCATAGCATCAACATGGCTCCCAGCTAACATACGTACATAAACTGATTACAAAGCATACATACACTACATTTACACTAAAATCATGAATTTCATAGTATCAATATGGCTCCCAGCTAATATACGTAGATAAACTGATTTCAAAGCATGCATACACTACATTTACACTAAAATCATGGATTTCATAGCATCAACATGGCTCTCAGCTAACATACGTACATAAACTGATTTCAAAGCATGCATACACTACATTTAAACTAACATACATACCATACGCATATGATGCTCAGCGATGTTGATCGTCCCCCTCGTATCCTTTGTCGCCGACCCCGAGGAGCTCGCTCTATTTGCCCGAGCCTCTTGGGCTTTTGTTAACGCCCCTTCCGACCCCCAATACTCGCAAAATCTACGAAACACCTCCTCGATCATCCAAGTCGGTCTCTCGGGCTCTAATCCCTTCTCCAGCCGCTGAATATAAAATTTAGAATCGGCTTATTGAGTACTTATTCGCAACTAAAACAAAATAAGTATGTTTCTCCCAAAGGCATATATATCTACGAATAACATTGAAGACCTAGCAAATTGGCAGTGAAAATAGTTCACGTAATATTTTTTAACTTCAATCAAAACCACTAATGAAAGGTAAATAATATTTCAAAAACAATTCCAATACTTACTCCTACAAAGGTGCTCAACCCATTTTAGTCCGACTATTTCATACTATGTACCAAATCACTAGACCAACAACCCATTCTCGTATTATTATCCTAATCAAAGTCACCCAAATCTGCAAGGAGACACTATATGCATACTCACTGTTTTGTTCTACTCTTGTAGGGAATGGATGCAGTTGAAGGCATTTACTTGGACTTGGCTGAACAAACAGAAAGCATTAGCTTTAGTGTAGATACTTTCAAAAACATGCTTGAACGTAGGTTTCTGTATTTCAGCCAGGAGTATAGGTATTCATTGAGATATTCTCCTTCAAACTTTGTCATGCATTCGTACAAGTCAAAATGGATATCTACTGGAACTCGTTATCTTCCAAACAACTGGTTTTCTAATACCCTCTCTCTTCCTAGCAAGTTGCAATGGCTTATCTGGGAAGGGATGTTCTCGTAATTGATCTTAATCTTAATTGCTTTATCTTTGGAAGAAGGGCTGTTCTCGTAATGTTTAACATCTGAATAAGGACTTATGAGCTAAATTCATTACTTTGGTTTATACTCATGGAAACATCTTTAAATGTTCTTTTTGTTTCTAAACAGAATTCGGACAAGTTGACATACATCGACCTAAGTTATTCTATCAAGCTCAGATCGACCCCGGACCTCAAGGGGACCCCCAATCTCAAGTCACTAACTTTTGTTTCTATACAGATGGAATCCCTGAAGACTCTTATACCCTATAAATCCAAGCATCAATTATCAAGAAAACAAACCAGTTGAGGCGATTGCGAGGTGGGGACAGCAAGGAGGGGTGTGAGAGAGAGAGAGAGAGATTACTAACCAGTTGAGGCGATTAACCGAAGGAGGAGCTGTGATTTTTTCGGCCGGCGTATGAGTGAGAACGGCGGCAGCAGCTCGTAACGGTGGAGAGGGTGGATGGCGGCAGCTTCGTGGCGGTGTGGAGAGGGTGGACGGCGTGTGTGACCATGAGGGAAGAGAGAGAGAGACGAGAGATCGTAGTAAGGAGAGAGAGAGATTTAGGTCGTAAATGAATTTGGGGAGGCGTAATTTGTATATATATTTAACCTCAGCGACGAAACTATTCCGCTGGTAGAATTAAATTTCAGCGGCGGAATTTAATTCCATCGGTAGAATTAATTATCACTGACGGAAAATTCCGCCACTGGTTATTACGAAAACACGAGAATTGATGACTTGGCTCTGTGCACCGACGGAATGGTATTTCGCCGGTGGTATTTTTAATTTAATTAATATCAGTATTTTTATTTATATAAAACATTAAAATTATTTTAAATAAAATATAACAAATTACTTTTAAAAAAATGTAAGTCAATAAATATTATTTTTGAAAAATACTTAAATCATAACTACTACTACCACCACTACTACCACTACCACCACTACCACTACTACTATCACCACCACCACCACTACCACTATCACTACTTTCACTACCATCACTACTACCATTACCATCACTACTACTACCACCACTACTACGACTACCACCACTACCACTACTACTACCATCACCACCACCACTACCACTACCACTACCACTACCACCACTATCACCACTACTATCACTACTATCACTACCATCACTACTACAACCACCACTACTATCACTACCACCACTACCACTACTACAACCACCACCACTACCACTATCACTACCACCACCACTACCACCATTAATACTACCACCACTACTACCACTACCACCACTACCACTACTACTACCACCACCACCACTACGACTACCACTTCCACCACCACCATTAATACTACCACCACTACTACCACAACCACCACTACTAGCACTACCACCACCACCACCACTACTACCACCACTACCACTACCACAACCACCACTACGTACTACTACCACCACTACTACCACTACTACCACTACCACTACTACCACCACAACTACTATCACTACCACCATTACTACCCCAACCCCTAAACCCTAAATCATATACTTATAACCCGAACCCTTAACCCTAAATCCTAAACAAATGAAAGTATATAAAAGAAAAGAGGAACGGACTATCCTATATTTATTTATTTATTTATTATTTTTTATTCACTAGGAAATAATATTTTAGACTTTGTTAATTAGTGTTTTTTTTTTACAAAAACGTATAGAAAAAGATAGAAAAAAAAAGTAAATAAATGAAAGTATATAGAATAAAAGAGGTACGGACTACCCTTTATTTATTATTTTTTAATTTTTTATTGAATAGAAAATAATATTTTATACTTTGTTAATTAGTGATTTTTTAAAAAAATATTAAAAACAAAATTAAATAACCACCACCGACGGAATAATTTCGTCGCTGATAAATAAAAAAAAAATTAAAACAAAATTAAATTATCACCGACGGATTTATTCCGTCGCTGAAAATTAAAAACAAAATTAAATTATCACCGACGGAAATATTCTGTCGCTGATAAATTAAACAAAATTAAAAATTAAATTAAATTATAACCAACGGAAAAATTCCGTTGCTGATAAATTATAAAAAATAAAAACAAATTTAAATTATCACTGACGAAAATATTCCATCGCTGTTAAATTAAAAAAAAAATAAAAATTAAATTAAATTATCACCGACGGAATTATTCCGTCGCTGATAAATTAAACAAAATTAAAAAAATATTCAATTCACACCGACGGACTAATTTCACCGCTGATAAAAGAAATAGCGACGAAAAATTCCGTCGGTAAAGTCAGGACCGGTCAAACACACATTAGTGGCGGTATTGAAACGAATATTCGACGAATATTCGTTTTTAGCGACGGAATCCAGCGGCGGAATTAAATTCCGTCGATAATTTCGGCGCCAAATTTTTTTCGTCGCTATAGCATGATTTCCGCCGCTATATAGTGATGGAATAATTCCGCCGCTGGGTATTCCGTCGCTAAAGACACAACTTCTAGTAGTGAAAGCCAAGTCTCCTTGGTTGAAATGGAGAGAACATACTGGACCCCATGTTGGGATTTATATCCTGAAAAGCTCTAGGTGATGCATTCTGACGCACCACAGACGAACCAACTTGAAGAGCAGAAACTTCATGTTGCAACCTGACAACATTGTTCATCAACATTGTGGAGGTATCAGTTTGCATCATCATCTGGCGTCTCAATTCAGCCATCGTATTTGCCAGGCTGGAGACGATATCCAACAGAATTCCTTGTGTAGTTGCAACTGATGTCCCTCCTTGAACTTGGATCGAACATGTAGTGGAGCCAACATTTGGCTCGAAGTCAGTACTCCAGTGGTGGCTCCAGCTGAAGTCATAGCAGATGACATTCAGGTAGACATCTTGAATCTTTTTAATAATCAAAAGATTAAAGTTTCTACAGACGGCGCCAAACTGTTTTGATCAAATTTAAGCAATTCAACTTCAAAGATGAGAATTGGACACAATGGAATATGATAATCAAAATTCAAGATGTAAAGACAAAGGATTTAACGAGGAAAGCCCTTGAACAATTTGTTCGCCGGCACAAAACCTCGAAACGGTGAAATATTATTAGTATGATGATCGGAATATTGAGTGTGAGTACAATGAGTGTTGTTAACCGTGTGTGTGTGTACATGTGTTGCTTTTTTCTCTTTAAAAACGAAGAAAATGTAACGGACATAACAGTTTTAATGCTATCCCTCCTCTTGCTCCTAAAAATCTGCAGGAGGTTGATGAGGATCCGCGCGTTGACAGAGTTTGAATGAGCGCTGAAGATAATTTTTGTGATCTTTTGACTCGGTCTTGAATAACGGTCCCTGAAAATAGGCCTATAATAATAATTCTGCAAAACGTTTCTTTCATTCAAATTGTATCATTAAGTTGTTAGTTCAAGTTGGTAACCCAAGATAAGAAGTCAGGTCGTAACATGCTGCTGTAGATTTTCTATCCCAAATAGGTGCATATCTGTTATATGTTCTAGTGATCTAGAAATTGTACACGTAACTGAAATTTGTAATCTACATATTAATTGGATCCGCATGTTAATAATAGTTATTCTCTCTCTTTTTGTATATGTAGCCAATTCAATAAATAATATAAATTTGTGTGTTATTTGTGTAATTCTGTAAGTTATTCTCGTTTGGCACGGTCATGGCGTATAAAGTACATGCCATGCTGATTTGGCACGATAAAGTCTACAACCATGCGAAGGTATCACGACAATTTGAAGGTATTCAGAAGGTGAATATTTTTGCAAGAACTTTTGCACGGCTGATGTCACAGGATTATCTTTTTTTTCCCAAGACAACGCCTATGCGGCCTGCCCTTGCCTCCAAGAACTGCAGCTCTCACCCATTGCTAATGCAGCAATAATTATACAAGAGGCACACACACACGAATCAGAAATGCACACGAAGATTACGGGTCAAACGCCCAACCTTTTTTGTCGCAGCGGAAAACCAATATCAAAACCTGGCTCTGATACCAATTATTGCTGCATTAGCAATGGGTGAGGGCTGCTGTTCTTGGAGGCAAGGGCAGGCCGCATAGGCGTTGTCTTGGGAAAAAAAAAATAACCCTGTGACAGCTGGCTAGCATTAGGCACACGTCCATGCAACGTTGTTTCGAGTTTTGGGCTTCGGCCTTCTCCTTTGGGATTTCTGGAACCTTGCTGTCTTAGGGGGCGTTTGGTTCGGTGGAAAAAAAAGTGAAGGAATGGAATTGTCAATGGAATGGAATTGTAATGGAATTGGAATGGAAAAAAACTGGTCAACCCCCTCCGTTTGGTTGGCACGGAATGGAATGAAATTGTCATTCAATTCCTTCACAAATCATGTTTGGTTTGAAAATACAAATTATAGGAATGGAATGAAAGCATATAAAATGACCAATTTACCCTTTAAAAAAAAAATTTGGAGGGGGTGGGGGTGGGGGGAGGGTAGGCGTGAAAAAAAAAAAAAAAATTCGTGGGGGTGGGGGGTGGGGGGTGGGGGTGGGGGTAGGGTGGGGGGAGGGTAGGCAAAAAAAAAAAAAAAAAAATTCGTGGGGGTGGGGGGGGAGGGTGGGGGTGGGGGAAGGGTGGGGGTGGGGGATGGGGGGTGGGGGTGGGGGGTAGGGTGGGGGAGGGTAGGCAAAAAAAAAAAAAAAAAATTCGTGGGGGTGGGGGTGGGGGGTGGGGGTGGGGGTGGGGGGGTGGGTAGGGTGGGGGAGGGTAGGCAAAAAAAAAAAAAAAAATTCGTGGGGGTGGGGGGTGGGGGTGGGGGGTGGGGGTGGGGGTGGGGGGTGGGGGTGGGGGTAGGGTGGGGGAGGGTAGGCAAAAAAAAAAAAAAAAAAATTTCGTGGGGGTGGGGGGTGGGGGGTGGGGGGGGGTGGGGGTGGGGGTGGGGATGGGGGTAGGGTGGGGGAGGGTAGGCAGAAAAAAAAAAAAAAAATTCGTGGGGGTGGGGGGGTGGGGGGTGGGGGGGGTGGGGGGGGACGTAAGGGCTGGGTAGGGGCTGGGTAGGGGGTAGGGGTGGGTAGGGTTTGGGGGTATTTTGGTAAAAAAAAATTTTTTTTTTTCCATTCCCAAAGGAATTGGACTTTCCATCGATTTTATGAAGGAAAGTTGAATTCCTTCATTTGAAGGAATTCAACTTTCCTTCTAATTTTTTTTTAAAAACTTGAACCAAACGGAGGAAAGGAATGGAAAAGGGGGAGTTTTCCATTCCTTTCCCCCCTTTTCCTTCCAACCAAACGCCACCTTAGTATTAGGATTATAAATATTTTCCTTTTTCCTAGAGTTGTTTAATACTTTCCATAGTTTAAGATTCTTATTTTTTTTTTATCAATTTGTCCTGGTTTAAGATTTTTATTTGCTTTCTTCCTTAAATAATAAAGTATGAATAATGTTTTGGACAATCTTGTCCCCATAAAGTTCATATATTTCAAAAAAAAAAAAAAAAAATCACTTACATATCTATTTTTAACTCAACTGATTTATAAATAGACAATTATATCATCCACTCACACTATATTTAACCCAATTTTATCTTATTTTCTTAATAATCGTATAAAGTCAAACTAAAAATATTAAACAAAACGGAGGGAGGAGTTCATATTGCTCATACGTTTTCCCGATTGGGGTGCACATATGTTATATATTCTAGTTATCTAGAAATCGTGATCTATAATCTATATATTAGATTTGAGTAGGTCTGCTGAGAAATGCGTTTCTCCATAATTATGGAGAAACGTGTTTTTAATAGCCACAAGCTTTGCATTTGATATCCAGAAAAAAAAAACCCAAGGCCAAGATCAAAGCTTCTGGATATCCAGAAGCTTTGGGTTTGATATCCAGAAACTGTTAGGTGCATATCCAGAAGTATGTGAAATGTATATCCGTAAAGCTAGGTGCATATCCGTAAACTGTAGGTGCATATCCGTAAATGTGTTAGAGCATATCCAGAAATTGCTATTGAAGGTTTCTGGATATCCAGAAACCTTCAAATGTATATCCAGAAACCATCAAATGAATATCCAGAAACATTTTGAAGGTTTCTGAATATTCATTTGAAGGTTTCTGAATATCACTTTCATAAGGTTCTGGATATCCAGTTCATTGTCGCGCGACAAGTCGGGATCCGTTTCTCCATAACTTATGGAGAAACGCGTTTCTCCCTAGATTTTGGCATTAGATTTGCATATCAATATTATTTGTTCTCCCTTTTTTTATACAACCAATTTAATTAATCTCGTAAATTTGTGTGTTTGTGTTTGTTATTTTATGTCCTCTTTATGATACATCAATACTTTTTAAAAAAATAACAATTATTTTAAAGAAAAGGAAATATTAAAATGTGAAATGAATGGGATAGTGAAGCTAGGCAAGGCCATACCGGAAGATTATTGCAAGTTAAAAGTCACATGAAAAATGCAAGTTAATTAATTTCGAAAAATATGATATATTTGTCCCCGTATTTAGATATATGACGCATATATACCTTTCATCTTTTTTTTTCTACTCATATACCCTCGTATAAACATTTAATTAGGGTAAATTTGATTAAAACTAACTTTTCATCAAATTTTTAATGAAATTGCTGACTAAGATAGATTTATGATAATTTTGCATATCCACGTCATTTAAATTGGCCAGATAAGCTTGCTGACTATAAATAACTAAACTACGTCGTTTTACCCATTGAAAGAAAATTTCTTAAAATGACGTCATTTCATAAAACCCTTTAACTCTCTTCCTTCCCTACATTCCTCTCTCTCTCTCTCTCTCCAAATTTTCCCACCATCACTGGAAGAGAGAGAGCCAATCTTTACATCATCATCGATGGCGGTCGATACAACTCAACTCCAACTCGCTTAAATCGCCGCCATCCTTGGACCCTAATCTCCCACCTCATGTTCGCCGCAAACAACCACCGTTCCCAAGTCGAATCTCTCTTCAATCTCTGCAAACAAACCTAGCCTGATACCCTTTCTCTCAAGATTGCTCACCTCCTCCACTCTTCCCCTTATCCTGAAGCCCGCGCCATATCCGCAATCCTCCTCCGCAATATCCTCACTCGTGGCGATTCCTATCTCTACCTTCTCTCTCTCCTTCCACACAGTTGACCAACAAGTCAACGCTTCTCATTTCCGTCATCAACGAATCCACCAAAACATCAACAAGAATCTTTGCGACACCGTCTCTTAGCTGGCCACCTCCATCGTCCCCGAAAATGGGTGGTCGAAGCTCTTGTTGTTTACGTACAATTGTGTAAGTTTGAAAAATCCAAAACGACGTATTTTAGTTATTTATAGTAAGCAAGCTTGTATGGCCAATTGAAATTACGTTGATGTGCAAAATTACCATAAATAAAGTAATTCTAGTCAGTAATTTCGTTAAAAATTTGACAAAAAGTTAGTTTTGATCAAATTTATTCTAATTAAATATTTATACGAGGACATATATGTAGAAAAATAAAATAAGGGATATATCTGTACATAATAGCTAATTACGAGGTAAATACTCCTTTCGTCCCACGATAATCTGTAAAAAGACACCTTTTGAACGTCCCACAATAATTTGCATTTTTCTAAAATGGAAATGGGATCCACTTGTCTCTACTTATAACCATTACCCACTTACTTCACTTTCTCTCTCCTACCTAACCATCTACGCTCAGAACACATTACCTTTTTCCCTTTTTATTTTAATTCTCGTGCTAAATTTTTTTTTTTTTTGCACATTTCTTATCTCATACTCCCTCCGTCCCAATCTAAATGTCCAAACTTTCCATTTTGAGCGTCCCATTTAAAATGTCCCATTTCCAAAAAAGGAAAGTTTTTTTCACTATTCCACCCACTCATTCTCTCTCCTACTTTACTTTTACACTCACAATATTCTCTCTCCTAACTATTCCTCCCACTCATTCTCTCTCTTATTTAATTTTTCATACTCACAACATTTAAACTTTTTCTCTTTCCTACCTCACTTTTTCTCTTTCCTACCTCACTTTCCTTAATTCCCGCGCCGGACCCATTTTTGGACATTTAAATTGGGACGGAGGGAGTATTTCCCATTAATTTCCAAGTTGACTGAATTACAAACTCCCCCTTTTAATGGGGGCAGTGGCAGTGGTAGCCTTTACCTCGATTCTCGCACCTAGCCAACTGTTCAATTTAATTGTTTTAAAGTTGACTTCCTCCCTCCTTTTGATTGGGTCCATACTTGCAGGTGTCCTTTTATGGGTGGAATGGAATGGAATAGAATAGAATAGAGAAAAGACAAGATCCAGTTCCCACTTGTTCTAATTATTGAATTTAATGCATACAATACCCTCCTTCAATTCACATGCTCCCTCCGTTTCAGTTTCGGTAAAAGCTTTTCATTTTGTCATTTTAGATGTTTTGTTAAAAATTTTTATTTTTTTTTTTGCAAAGAATTTTTACTATTTCCTTCACTCATTTTTTCTCTTACATTATTTTAATACTCACAATACCATTATAATTTACTATTCCCTCCACTCATTCACTCTCCTATTTTCAAATTACACTCACAACATTTTTTCTTCCCACCCATTTTCTTATTTTGCGTGCATGACAAAAAATGGGACGTTTTCTTTGGGACGGAGGGAGTATTTATTACTCCATCCAAATTAATAATTCTCTTTCCGGTGTAAAATAAATGTTACTAAACTGTTACTATTAGATTTTTCAGAGGTTAAAAAAGTTATTATTCAAAGTAGACATGTTCAAACGGTTTCGATTTCGGTTCTCGATTTCGGAACCGTCGGTTCTCGGTTTTCAAATAGCCGGAACCGTATTCGAATCATATTAATCCGGTTCCCGGTTCTATCCGCCGGTTCCAGTTTCGGTTCCAACGGTTCCATCACCATCTAACCTTTTTTTCTTTTAAATCCAAACCTCTTAAGACATTAAAGATTCTATCTAATTTTTTTTTTTGGAGTATGTTTTTGAAAAGAATGAGAAGTGGACAAAATTTGGTTAGTATATTATTAAAGATAGAATAAAAATTCTAACAATATTTTTAGAATTTAAATAAAACAACACTACACTACAAGTACAAATACTAAATAAATGCTAAATAAATGCTAAATATTACATTTAACTTACATTGAGTTCCGGTTCCCGGTTCCGGTTCCCGATTCCGGTTCCCGGTTCCTCGGTTCCCAATATGGTGGATTCGTATTCGAACCGTTTCAATCCGGTTCCCGGTTACGTTCGGTTCCCGGTTTCGGCGGTTCCCGATTCTCGCCGGTTTCCGGTTCCAGTTCTACCCGCCGGTTTCGTCGGTTCCCGGTTCTATTTGGACATGTCTAATCCAAAGTTTATGATAAAAATGTTAAAATTGTCCTTATTTAATGTTCATTGATGATGCAACAATCATTCAGTGTCAACCTTATTTCGTCAATAGGTTGTAAGCCAGCTAATATAATCTGAAACTACAAAAAAAAAAAAACAACTTGTTAGGGATTTAATAACCCGAATATTTATTGCATTTATTTAGTAATTATTATTCTCAAAATTGGTTATTTAGGTTAATTGATTTATTGGGTTTATCTTTTTCTAAATGGACTAGGTTAAGTGGGTTTAGTTTATTAAAATGGGGATTAGATGAGTTGGGCTTTGATATTGGGCCTAGGCTTAGTAAAACCCATTTATATACATCTTTATATACCTAGAAGCCTTATTATTTTTATAACCCTAGAGAGAGAGAGGGGCAGCCGTTTAGAAATAGAGAGAGAGAGAGAGCGGACAGGGAGAGGGGGCAGCAGAAGGAGAGAACAGAGGGAAAAGCCGACTTAGGAGAAGAAGGAAGAAGGAGGAGGACTCCATTGTTGGGGTGTTGAGGTTCAAGCTAAGGTAAGAAAAACCCTCTATTGTCTTGATTTTTGATATTAGAACCCTAGAAATTTAAAGTAAGATTAAGGAGAGAAACCAAATTATTATGTTAAGAATCATGAAATCCGTTATTGTTTTGGGATTTTGATATTGAAAACCTAGAAAATCCTACATTTTTATTAATATTAGGGTTGGATATGGGAATATTGTTAATTCATTGCTAGGGTTATGAAAAAGATGAGAGTTTGGTGTGTTGTATGTGTGTCGTGTGTGTGTGGGTGTCAGTGAGTGTGTGTATTGTGTGTGCGTGTGTCTGTATGTGTTTGTGTGTGTTTACAGAGTTGTGTGCTTGTGTAGTGTGTGTTTTGGTATGTGCAGAGGGTGTTCCTGATGTGTGTTTTGTGTGTGTGTGTTACTGTTGTGCCGTGTGTGTTGTGTGCGATGAAGTGTGTGTGTGTGTATGTGTGTTCTGCAGGGTATGTTTGGAGTGTACTGTGAGTGTATGTGTGTGTTCTGCTTGTGAGTGTGAGTGTGTGCAGCCGTGTGTGTGTGTAGCCATGGTGTGTGTGGGTTTAGTGTGTGTTAGTGTGTGCTGGAAAAGGTGTAATTAGTGTGTGTAATTGTGAATTAGAGAGTATTATTAGGATTTGATTATAGGAACCCTAGGGGTAATTTGGGAACACCTATGGGGGATTGGTTAACCTAAGAAGATGTTAAGGAAGATTAAATTATCGGTTAATAAGAAAGATTAAAGAATGTTCGGGTTAAGTAATTAGGCATTATTGTACCCTAAGAAACCTTTTTGCAATGATTGTAGATTTGTACGCGTGAAGCATTGTTGGAAGTACTAAGCAACGCTAAGGTAAGGGATTATACATCTTTAAGTTAATTGATTTCCGCTCCGTTTCATTATTTAGGCTTCTGCATATTTCTTGGCGATGTACGTTCCTTTGATATGTAAAAGCTGACCTCGCGTTAGTATTTGTTTTGACTCCCTCGCTTACCTCTATTTGCTAATCTTTTGTTATTCGTTTGCTTAAATCGTTCTTTGGTTTCGAAAATACAAAAATTTTATTGTCTTTGTGAAAGTTCGTATTTTGTATACAATAAGTTTTGATATGATATAATTTTGTTCCATTAATGATCACTAAGTTAGAAAACCTGCTTCGGCGGGGTATATTTGATATTTTGGCCTTCGGACAAACTTAGTACACCGCTTCAAATTAGTGGTGGGGTGTTTCGGATACACTGTTTAGGACTCCGTGGAGTCATTTTGTTCCCTTTTATGGAATTTTGGTTTGATAAGGTCAGTGGACCACTTATGTGATCTTGATGTCTGTGATTGATTTGATTATCTATAGCTGGACGGTTGTAGATAACTAAATCATTCGAGTCAATTTTGTTCAGCTTATCAGTCCTTTGAATTTCCTTATAATCTGTGAGTGGTTTAGTTAATTAAAAATGGTATAGGACCGTTTTAATTAAGTAAATCATTCAAGTCAATTTGAATCGATTTCGTCATCATTTGAAACTCCAAAATATTCGTCAACTCAGTTTGTGAAACCGTTGAGATTTTGAAAGACATTTGGTTTGAGATTTGGTAAATAACTATTTCGAATTTGTGTTCAGTTATGTCTTCGATTGTTACTTGAAATTTGTATCGTTTGATATTCCTTCAGGTCAACTCCTCCTTAGTAACCGGAGGGGTTGTATATGAACTTACTGGGCATTGTTCGCTCACCCTTTCATCTTCTTTTCTTCCAGATTTCATATAGGAAGAATGTGAAACGGTTCGGGAGCACTTCATAAGGAGTTCAAGGATCGTTTTAGTTTATTTCATTTTAGACTCTTTAGTTAGTTATTGCAGTTATTTGAGAGTTTGTAAGACTTTAAAGATTTGGTTGAGTTAGTGGATTGTACTAGCCGTTGAAATTGTTGCCGTTATCCGCATTTAAGTTATATTCAAATTGTGGTTAGTGTTTGAATTATGATTTTAGTAGCCGTTGGAGGTTATTTTAATATCAAGTAAGTACTATTATTGTTGTGGAAATTTGGGGTCGTTACAGTTGATATCAGAGCTTTGGCTCTAGATCTTTGGGAGTTTAGAATGTGTAAGAATAAGTTTGATTTGAGCCTTAGGTTTGACCTCTGTGTCATTCTTGGAGTGTTTAGTGTAGATTGTTATGATAAGATTAGTTGCTTTATCGAATTATGGAAGTTATAATGTTTTATTTCTTAGTGTATCAAAACCATATCTATTTGGATTTATGACTATTTTCCCTTTTTGTCATTTTAGGTTAATGGCGAAAAGAAGAGTGAGTGCAAGGATCCAAAACCGGAAAGGTCGACAACAGAATCAGACTAATAATGTGAGGGAAGAGGATCATGTTGAGAATGATAACCATGAGGTTTCAGCTGAGAATAGTTCTAATCATAGGGTTGAGAATACCCAAAATGCTCAGGATGGTAATCAAACTAATGGGGGTAATGGTCAGGGAGTGCAGCAACCAGTAGCGCCGATGGCAGAATTAGTTCCCTTGTTGCAAGCACTTACAGGATTAATCCAGCAACAACAGGTTCAACAGCAGCAACAGGTTGGTGGTGTCCCACATAGGCAGAGTAGTGATTTAGCAGAATTTAAAAAGCATACTAGCGCAACCTTTAGTGGTACTGGGGGACCTATAGCAGTGGAGGATTGGGTGCATGAAATGGAAAAGACATTTAAGGGGATGCGCTATCGTGAGAGTATCAAAGTGTCGTGTGCCACCTTCATGTTAAAGGAGGGGGCCTATGATTGGTGGCTTATGGAGAAGCGCAAACATCAGAATGACGAGTTTTTGTTTACTTGGGAAGATTTCAAGGTATCCTTTTATGAGAAGTATTTTCCTAGGAGTGAGCAAATTCAGAGAGAGAATGACTTTATTAAGCTAGTTCAGAAGGACAAGACGGTGTCTGAGTATGAGGCTGAGTTTGCACGTCTTGCCAAGTTTGCCCCTACTTACGTAGCAACTGAAGAAAATTGCGTGCGTAGGTTTGAAGAGGGGTTAAAGCATGCAATCGAGAGGGGTGTGGTACCATTTGAGCTTAATACATATAAAGATGTGGTAAACAAGGCGTTACTAGTGGAAAGAGGTCTTATCGAAGTGCAGGCAGATTGGGATGACAAGCATAAAAAAAGAGATAGACAAAGCAGTTTTCAGGATAATAAAGATCCAGGAAGTCAGGCAAAGAAACAGGTGACACAATGTGCTGATGGTGCCAAGTGACGTGAGTGTGGGGGTAATCATGAAACCCAACGTTGTTATAGAATCTTAAAGGCGTGTTTCAACTGTGGGAAGACCGGGCATATGATTAAGGATTTCCTTGAACCACTTAAAGAGAGGTTCACAAAGGATCGTGAGAACAAGGAAAAGGGTAAGGACATCTAGGACGACTCAAATTCAAAGCGTATAGGAAGAGTCTATACTATGAAAGCTAGAGATGATGAGGATGCAAAGTTGACAGTGGCAGGTACGTTAAGTTTAGAGGACTAAACTTCTTTTAAGGGGGTTAGAATGTAATAACCCGAATATTTATTGCATTTATTTAGTAATTATTATTCTCTAAATTGGTTATTTAGGTTAATTGATTTATTGGGTTTATTTTTTTCTAAATGGACTAGGTTAAGTGGGTTTAGTTTATTAAAATGGGGATTAGATGAGTTGGGCTTTGATATTGGGCCTAGGCTTAGTAAAACCCATTTATATACATCTTTATATACCTAGAAGCCTTTTTATTTTCATAACCCTAGAGAGAGAGAGAGAGAGAGAGAGAGAGGCAACCGTTTAGAAATAGAGAGAGAGAGAGAGCGGACAGGGAGAGGGGGCGGCAGAAGGAGAGAATAGAGGGAGAAGCCGACTTAGGAGAAGAAGGAAGAAGAAGGAGGAGGACTCCATTGTTGGGGTTTTGAGGTTCAAGCTAAGATAAGAAAAACCCTCTATTGTCTTGATTTTTGATATTAGAACCCTAGAAATTTAAAGTAAGATTAAGGAGAGAAATCAAATTATTATGTTAAGAATCATGAAATTCGTTATTGTTTTGGGATTTTGATATTGAAAACCTAGAAAACCCTTCATTTTTTTTATTAAGATTAGGGTTGGATATGGGAGTATGGGTGTTAATTCATTGCTAGGGTTATGAAAAAGATGAGAGTTTGGTGTGTTATTTGTGTGCCGTGTGTGTGTGGGTGTCAGCGAGTGTATGTATTGTGTGTGCGTGTGTCTGTATGTGTTTGTGTGTGTTTACAAAGAGTTGTGTGCTTGTGCAGTGTGTGTTTTGGTGTGTGCAGAGGGTGTTCCTGATGTGTGCTCTGTGTGTGAGTATGTTGTGCATGTGTGTGTGTTACTGTTGTGCCGTGTGTGTTGTGTGTGCGGTGAAGTGTGTGTGTGTGTGTTCTGCAAGGTGTGTTTGGTGTGTACTGTGAGTGTATGTGTGAGGTAAAAGAGTCTAATTCCTTTTAAAGAAAAAAGAGAGATTTTTTGTTTTATGAGATGCATGCATGCAATGCAACAGTTAAGAATAAAGAAAATAAAAAGAAAGCAAAATACAACACCACAAAGGAAAACGAAAGTCTGACCCACTAAGTTTGAAAAAGTTTCAAAACAGTCCCCAGCAGAGTCGCCACTGTGAATACCCCGTCGCGATGCAACGCGCATTCAGAGGTTTAAAATAAATAATCAAATAATGTCGGACCGAAATGGGATATTCATTAAGTGACACTCGATTTAAACCATATTAAAAATATTAGTTTAATTTTGAGAGTCGCCACGCCACTTTGATATAGCCCAAAGCTTTGAAAAAAGGCTAAACATGTAATTGGGTTCGGGGATCAAGTTACAACAGAAGAAGAAACGCTATCACTCCTATTGCCCGACGGATCGGTCTTTCTAGCATGTGGGGTGTTGGTTGTGTGCGGTGTTTACAGGAATAGATAGAAGAAGCGGGATCATGCATAAGGAGGAGGGGAGAGAAAGAATTAATTGATGATCACACCCTAGAACCTTTGATTTAGGCCCTCGGAAGGTGCACTAATCAACGTTCATCCTTGGGGAATTGTTGATCATGGGACAATTATTACTAAGGTGGAAGGTAAGAAATAGTTCCTAGATCCATTGGGTTTCTTGGACGAAACCTTAGATCATCCTCGGCTATGCATATTTAAATATATTGAAATAATCCTAAATCTAGCATAAAGGCATAGTTAAAACATATTAAACATGCAAGTAAACAGCAATAATAATAATAAAGGATGGAATAAAAGACTTACCAATTGTAGCAAGGCTTTGGGATTCAAATCTAGCAAGATTCGAATAATATTGAGAGATGTACGGAAAGGAGAATCAAGTCTAGTCTTGACTTCTCCGTGGGAAAATATGTTGTGTGATGATGTGTGGAAAGGAAATTCAAGTATAGTCTTGACTTCCCTCTTGAAAATTGTGCGTGATGAAACAAATCAAGTGTAGTCTTGATTTCTCCTTTGAGAATCCGTGTGTTGTGGAAATAAACCAAGTTTAGTCTTGATTCGTGTACCGATAGAACGTGTGTTAAAAATGGGGAACGAATGCACGTATTTATAGTGCTTCGGGGAATGGGCTGGACCGAGGAAAGGGTCGATCGGCCCTAATAATAAGGGTCGATCGGCACTAAAAGGAAGGGTCGATCGGCGTTAAAAGTAAGGTCCGATCGGCACTAAAAATAAGGTTCGATCGGCACTTAAAATAAGAGGGCCGATCGGCACTTCTTCCTAGCGTACCTTCCACGCGAATGGCTGACGGCGGAGGGAAAAGAATGAAGAGATTAATTTTTAGGGTTTCGTTAATTAAACCGGGCCAGCATATTTAAAATACCTTTTTTAGGACCGGGTACTAACAGTAGCCCCTCGGCGACGCTTCTTGTAAGACAAGTGGGGTCGACGATAAAAATAGGATCCGTCCTGAAAAAAGGGATTTCAGGAGGTGAAACGATGATCTTGCGGATGTGAGGTTTGGACTCGAGCTAAGTCGCAAATGGATGATGACCAGGTAGGTCGAGCGGCTGAACCCACGTCGGGCTACCTACGTATCCCAAGAGGAATCAAGCCGAATCGTAGTTCAGAAAAGTGGGCGTTTAGTACCCAAGAATGGAGGACGTGTGGCGTCTCAAACCAAAGATGTGATCGTGTGGGACTCACTCAAGGATATGGGAGTCCCTGAAAGATTTGATTTGTCCGGGAGTCACCCAAAGACTTGATCGTACGGGGAGTCACCCAAAGATTTGATCAGTACGGGGAGTCACCCAAAGATTTGATCGTATGCGGGAGTCACCCAAAGATTTGACTGTACGGGAGTCACCCAAAGATTTGATCGTACGGAGTCACCCAAAGATTTGACTGTACGGGGAGTCACCCAAAGATTTGACTGTACGGGGAGTCACCCAAAGATTTGACTGTACGGGGAGTCACCCAAAGATTTGACTGTACGGGGAGTCACCCAAAGATTTGACTGTACGGGGAGTCACCCAAAGATTTGACTGTACGGGGAGTCACCCAAAGAATAAGAGTTCGACTGTGTGGGAGTCACCCAAAAAAAAATAAGAATTTGAGTTATAAATAATAAAACAAAATAGATTTTGAAAAAAACCGATGTTATTAAAAGTCTTGGTCAAACGCTATGACCGAGGTGACGCTTACCGAGGCGGGGAAAGAAAGGGTCGATCGGCCCTATCTCCTGATTGGCCAAGAACACTTGACGAGGATCTGCGACGCTGAGCTGAGATCTGGACCGTTCGTTAGATCCAGAAGAAAACCAAAATAAAGTGCCGATCGGCCCTTTATTTGATTGGTCAGATCTTCGGTCGATCGGCCTTTATATCTGCGCTTGGTCATCTTCTTTCTCCATCTTCTTCTCCGTCGAGTTCTGGAAATCTTTTTTCGCCTGAAAAATCTTTGAGTGCCTCCATCGTTTTTGTGTCGAATTTGCAAGGGATTTTTTCATGGATAATCCGGATTGGGCTGATGATGTGATTTCCTTGTTGAATCGCCCAGATTATCAATCTTTGGGCTCGTACACCGGCGATATGGGTGGAGGTTTCTTTGGTCATGCCGGCGGTTATGGCGACGGCGGTGCTGGTGGCAGTGGAGGCATTAGCGGCCACGGTACTGGTGGCAGCGGAGGTTTTGGTGGTTTTGGGGGCGGTTATGGAAATATAGGCGGTGGTTTTGACGGCGGCTATGGTGGTAGTCACGGCGGCAGTCACGGTGGCAGTGGCGGCGGTCACGGCGGCAGTGGCGGCGGTCACGGTGGTAATGGCGACGGCAATGGTGGTAGTGATGATGAGGAGGAAGGTGATCATGACGCCGGGGAGAGCGACAGGAGTGACGCTGGCGGGGACCTTGAAGCGAGGAGGCGGCGGGCTCTGCGCAACTACCGACCTTCGAGGTTACATTTTCCGTTGCAGAATCAGTCTGATTTTTACGCAGGACTGGATTTTCACGGGTCCACAGGGCTTCGCTCCCGTGTTGGGATAAAGGTACAAGAATTTTTTATTTAACAAAATAATTCATGCATGTACAAAATGTTATTATTTTAAATGCGAGTAATGATACATACCTGTGATGTGTTTACCTGCAGGGGAAGAAGATGAAGGGACGTAGCTCCCTTAAGGCGGTAGGAGAGTTGTGGGCGTCCTTGCCGGCCGGTGAGGGTGGTCCTCGTGAGCGGGTAGAGAGCTTGGGGCTGGCTCCCTTTTTTGATATGGTCCTACAGATGGGCCAGACCAGAAAGTGCACTGCTGTGGTGAAGGTGTGTCGGGAGTTCTGGTGGGACACGACACATACCTTCCACTTGAGTTGGGGTGAGACTACGATTACTCCCACAGACTTTGCTGTTCTTACCGGCTTGAGGTTTACGGATATAGCACTGCCTTATGATGATACCATTCATGCCGATTTGGCTCGTCAGGCCCAGCTGTTTGGTGCTAGATTGGGCTCGAGTAGGAATTTCGGCGTTGATGCTGGAAAGCTGTATAAGCTTGTTAGAGCTGCTATTGACCAGTATAGAGTTGGCCAGTACGGGCTTGATGCACTTGTTCGTGGATTTCTCTGGTATGGCTTCTCAGTGGCCCTCTTTCCCAACTCAGGCCCAGTATGTCGATTTTCTTTGTTGGGTGCCTTGGAGGATTTGGATCTGGTGCGAGATATCTCCTGGGGAGGGGCCGGCTTGGCTGAGCTGTATCGGGCTCTGGACACTGTCTCGAGGTCCAATACCTCTTCCTTTGACGCGCTTCAGCTTGTTCTGGAGGTATGCCAGCTTTTGTCATTTTTATTGTCCTTTTACTTATTACTTGTCCTTCTGTCCTCATGAATATCCGCTCCGTTTTTTGCGGTGCGTGGGTCTACGAGATTTTCAAAGGTCTTTGCCTTGTAGTTTACTTTGCGTGACCAGACTCGGGATGTGCCTGTCTTGCGCTATTGGAGGAAGGAGAACAGGATTGAGGGGGTCCAGAAGATGGTCCGCGAGTCTGAGCTGAGGGCTGTTTTCGGTGGTCCCAGTAGGATCGAGTTTTTGCTTTATCCTTGGACTCCCGAGGCTTCAGAGACAGTTGGTGATGTCCGGGATGTGACTGCTTCCCGTAGGTTATTGGTTGGTTTTCTTGTTGATGAGATGTATCTGGGAGAGCGGGTAGCTAGACAGCATTATGCTTGGGCTCCGCTTTATGCGCCCCAACATCCTCCCAGGAATATGTGATACCCCAACCGCTTGGCGAGGAGGGAGGAATATCTACAGGGGATCCCTGCTTCTGAGTTCCGGCTTGATATGGATTATATGACCTTTGTGGAGCATTTTCTGAGGTCACCGCAGTGGTGAGGCTGCCGCCGAGGCCGCCGCAGTAGGGAGCGTGGCTTGGTTATCCCAGGCGATGGAGTGCCGGACATCCACGAGATTGTAGACATCCCTCCGTTTCCCGACCATTTCTTTGTGCGGATGGGCGACGGGCGAGTGAGGGTAGATTTGACGCCCACGTAGGCCGACGAGGTCGAGGTCGCTCGGCTTCCTCCAGTGCGGCGGGGTATACCTCTTACTTTTCCTTTTTATGCACCGATTATTATGTTTTAGCCATGGTGTGACCCTCGCGTCTGATTTTGCAGGTTACTCGGGATTCTTATGTGCGGGCTGTGAGGCAGACTAATATACTGGGTCGTCTGCTGAGGAGTGCAGTACAAACACTTTCTTGCCAATCCGGAGGTCGGTGGATGTGGATCCAGCTCAGCGTAGACAGCGATCCCATGATGAGGCTAGTTCATCCTCTAGATTCTCCCGTGGTCGCGGTTCGACCTCCCGTCGGGGCCATTAGGACTTTTATTTTGTAGATCTTTGTAATTCCTGTAGGGAAAATGTATGCAGACTCTATTTCGATGCTGACTCACTAATATGATGCAAATGTTTTATATACAAATTTTGACAAGTTAATTTGAAATTTAGTATTTTATATTTTCTATTTTGCATACTGCAATGAGAATTCACCCTAGAAATCGACGTGTCAGGACGTCACCCTATGATTTAGAGAGGAGTTTTGTCTTCTAGGCTTGACGCTAGGGTTTAGAGAGGCACTTGTCACCTAGGCTTGAGGCTAGGGTTTAGAGAGGTACTTGCCACCTAGGCTTGAGGCTAGGGTTTGTCACCTAGGCTTGAGGCTAGGGTTTAGCATTTGTGGTAAGTCTAAACAAGGCAATTTGAGCAGAAAGGTTATGGTTTAAGCAAGGCGAGGCTGAGTAGGTGTCTATGGTATAAGATGGGATTGGATAAGCTTGATGTCCAGAGATAAGGGGCAGGACCGAGTCATCTTGAGAGAGAGGCGTTTTTGACAGACTTGAAGAGTTTGAAAATTTGTGGAGACCAAAGAGTGATTTTGTAAACAAGGTGCCAAAGAGGATAGCATTTTGAAAGCATGTTTATTTGATAAGGAGGCCTTATGATTAATTACATTTCTAACTAACTCAAAAGAGTTTGCCACATGCTGATCTTGATGACAAGGGATGCCCTTCTTGCTAGATATGACTTCATTGGAGCTCCGATTCTTGTTAGAGCCCCTGGCCTTTTCTGAAGAACCACATAGTCGACCCATTTTCGTTGAGGGGAGCCCTAATGTTTGATGAAGTGACCTTGGCGAAGCCCCAGTTGATGATGCAAAGCAAACCCGAAGGGAATCTGGTAAAGAGAGCCTGAGAGAACAGCTTAACAAAAGCCCCAGCTTGGAGAGATTCAATGTATCCCTACTGCAGACAGAGTCATCTTGTAGCCACGGAGGCGACCCATCGTTTTGCATAACAGTCAATCAGTCGCTGGACAAGACTCGGAAATGTATATGTGCAGGGGCACATTTTTCGAATGTGGGAATGGATCCCGAATTTGTGTATGACACTCTCGCTTTTGGGTTTGACTCTTTTGGGAGAGTATAAGCATCACAAGGTGTGGAAAAGTGTATGGAAGCCCCTGCAGACAGAAAGACAGTGTTTGGCTCTATTTTCCTATGATGTAGAAAAAGAAGACTTGTCGAGACATTTGAAGAATTATTTTATTCAGAATTATATCTTGATTGCTCGTGAATGGACCTCACTAATTGGTTTATCAAATTCCAATTATATAAGTAAACAAATGAATGTTGACTTGAAGTTGGAATGAGAGAGGAAAAAAAGAATCTTTGAAGTTGGAATGAGAGAGGAAAAAAAGAATCGATTGATGGTGAAATCTGGCTTGACTTTAGAAGGAGAAGGATGCTCCGTTGTTGCTCGCTGCTCTGGGCTGTTCGGTGGTAATTGTGGTGCGGGCTGCCGCTACATTGATCTTCTTTATGGGAAAGAATGAAAAATAGAAAAAAGATTGGAGGGAGAAAAAGGAAAAGATTGGAGTGGAAGAAAATTTGGGATTTGACTGATTATAGCCCCTTCTATTTTTCTGTCTTTCAAGTTAAGATTCGTTGCTCCTTTGTTCTCACAAGCCGAGGGGAGTAGTCCCTGGCGCGCGTCTCCTTGCTTTTACCGGAGTGCCGCTGAGAGGCACGGATGCGAAGCCCCAGTGAGACTTTTGCAGACAGTGTTTGAGGAGTTGAATAAACGAATTTCAAGAATAGGACGAGTTCCCAAACTTGGAGAGGGTATGTAATATGCTCACGTGGGATAACAAGTGACTCAAAATGAGAATACCATCCGGTAGCGGTTGTAGCTGGGCTTTGGGTTGCGATCGATCATTGGGTGATGCTTAACATGACCTCTTAAAGTGAGAGGTCGGCTGGGCCTTTTGCTGAGAGGTTGGTTTGAGGGATGTGTTTGGGATCTCTAAGGTGAAGGGATTTTCTTGTTGTCGCTTCTTCAGAACCTCTAAGAGTGAGGTTAACTTTGATTTTGACGCAGTCAAGGGTAGTGATGGAATCCTCTAGAAGTGAGAGGATGGACTTTGGAATTGGTTTATGGGATTTGTCCAGGAGGGAATCTTTTGTTGCTTCTTCTCGCGAGTTTGTTGTGATTTCAGCAGGTAACTTGATAGGACCTTCACTCGTTGTCTCATTTTCGTAACCTTTGAGATGGGAGGTTCACTTCGGAGTGATGGAGGTTTTTTTTTTTTTTTTTTTTTTTTTTTTTTTTAAACACCCTCTTCTCGAGAAAAAAAAACCTTTTGTTTGCTCACGATAGCCCCTAGCGTATGTCTTAGGATGCGTTTACCTTTTCCCTCTTGGGCTTGGAGGTGGTCCCTTCGAGGGAGCCCCTTGTATGAGTTTCTTTCGCATTCCGCCTTTCTTGAGCTTTGTGAGTCAGGGGAGCCCCTAGTATGGGCTTCTTCCTTAGGGTTTCAAAACTTGTCGATCTTGAAATGAAAGGGTATTATTTAGTGAGGATAAGGTTATGGCTTCCTATGGTGAGTGGTTCAAGCTTCAATCGCTACTGGATGGCATTCTCAAAAGAGTATTTAAAATAAATGCAGACTCAATTAACCGATTTATTAAGTAAGGCAAAATATATTCGGACCATAAGAAAGACATGTGAGCATATTCAACGAAAGCTTATCGATCAAATGGAAAATCAGAGGAGACGCGAGATTGGGGGTTTGGTGAGCTCCAAGTTGACATATGTAGCACTTGTGAAGGATAAGAACAACCCCTTGCATTTTCTTTGAATGGTAGTGGTGTGAGCATCTATTCTCCGATGATGAGCAACAACGGTCTTTGTGCTTGTCTTGACCATATGGAAAGGAGGTCAAGTGGGGGATAGTGTATTTGGGGAAGTGTATGCTTGAGAAAGTATAAAGGGTATGTACAAGGAGAGGGTATGGAGGTAGTGTATGAAAAGTATATGGTGGAGTATGGAGAGAGTGTATGAGAGAATGGTGTATATGAGGAAGGGACAGTGAGTTGTTTACTCCAATCAAAGCATTCATTCATTGTTTACTTTATTAGCCGGTGAGTTTATCAGTGAGATTAGCAATCAAGTGATAATTATAAATAAAACAATCTTCTTGAAAGTAAAGCGAGATTATGTCTCAAGTCTAGAGAGAAAAGAAAGAAAGATTCTTTTATTATTGAAGTAATCTATTCTAAAGTGGACATTACATAGCCATGCCCAAAGTGGACGTAAGAAAGACATACTAGAACCTACAAGACTGAATGAATCTAAATCTTTCCTCGAAGTGCGAGGACTTCTTCATCAATGAGGCCTTGGATTTTCCCTTGGTTGATCAATCTTTGAATTAAGTGCTTCAGTTGCACACATCTGTCAGTGGTATGCCCAGCGTACTTGTGGTATTTGCAAAACTTGGATGTATCCAAGTTAGCTCTCTTATTAACAGGCTTGTAATTCTTGAGCGGCTTGATCAAATTCTTTCTCACCAAAATGTCGAAGAACTCACCCACAGGCATTCCCAAGTCATCAAAATGTTCCTTGTTGATCTTCTTCTCTTGGTTTGAATTTGGGGGTGACTCGGGTATTGGTGCCTTTCGTTGGTTGGTGGCCACAACAGGCATCCTGAATGAGAAATTCTGATGTGTAGGACCATAAGGGGGACCACAAGCATGTGAATGGTAGGGACTCTGGATTTGAACAGGAGGAAGAACTCTTCTCAAGTACTCGTGAATGTAAGACAAATGGTGTTGCTCAATTTCATGTATGTCTTTGAGGAGGTTGAGCACTCCCAACTTCATGTCTGAGACTTCTTTAAGGGCTTCAATGCTTTTCTCCAGAGACATGATGTAGAATTCTGTAAGAACATATGGCAGAGTCAAAACAATGAGTTGAATTAGACTCATAATTAATCTTAAGGCATCTTTGAGAAAATAGTTGATCTCCACAATTTGAGAGTTTGGCCATTTGAAGTTGCCTACGTAACCCTTACCATTTAAGGTACGAGTCTCAGGTCACCGTAGTTCGAGGGGGCCCCGATTGATGATACAACCAGGGTTAAGTTTAGAGAAAGAGAGAGGATGAATGTAAAAGAGGAAGAGGAAGATGACTCGATCCTTGGTCAAATATAAGTGAGGGTGATCTAGGCGAGTTAATTTGGGCTTGGATGAGGATTGGTCTTGGTTGGTAAGTTGGCTTAGGTAGGCCCTAGATGGTGGTTTGGTCTAGATGAGTCAAGAGAGGTTTGATCTAGGCGGGTCTTTGGCTGAAGGGTGCTAGAGATAAAGGATCTAAACTATGGATGGCTTTAAGACTAAGGGAGCAGACTGTGGATGAGAGGTAGAACCTTGAAGGGTCCTAGATTGAAGGATAGTTAAGCATTTTATTTACAAAAAAGACCTCTATAGAACCTACTCTTGGTTGGAAGGGATACCCCTTTTTTGCAACTAACTAAAGGTCCTAAAGTGGTGGATCCTAACGACTAACCCTCTCGTATAGACACTTAATATGATATTTATGGGAAGTACTACCAACTTATGATAGGACAAGATCTTTTGACAAGCACTCAATCCTTACATAGCACGTCCTTTAAAAGGAAATCAATTTCTTAGTGCTCTTTTCTCTCTATAGATCTTGACTTATCACTGGTTCGTAGTGACTTAACATAAAGACCTTATTAATTGTTTACATGAAAAAGCTAGTCAAACCAACCGGTCACAGGGAGTGTATTCCTAGCTAAGTGGGTGACACAAGGGTTAGGTTTTAGGCTCCCACCGTGCAGCCGAAGCGCACTGATAAGTGGATGACCAAGTGAGACTTGGAAGGGGGGCGACATGATCACCACACTTCCCGCACTTTGGCTTCTCCGATGGGTTTAAGGGTGTCTGTGCAGTGTGACACGGACTCTAGTGGTAGTGTGAGGTAAAAGAGTCTAATTCCTTTTAAAGAAAAAAGAGAGATTTTTTGTTTTATGAGATGCATGCATGCAATGCAACAGTTAAGAATAAAGAAAATAAAAAGAAAGCAAAATACAACACCACAAAGGAAAACGAAAGTCTGACCCACTAAGTTTGAAAAAGTTTCAAAACAGTCCCCAGCAGAGTCGCCACTGTGAATACCCCGTCGCGATGCAATGCGCATTCAGAGGTTTAAAATAAATAATCATATAATATCGGACCGAAATGGGATATTCATTAAGTGACACTCTATTTAAACCATATTAAAAATATTAGTTTAATTTTGAGAGTCGCCACGCCACTTTGATATAGCCTAAAGCTTTGAAAAAAGGCTAAACATGTAATTGGGTTCGGGGATTAAGTTACAACAGAAGAAGAAACGCTATCACTCCTATTGCCCGACGGATCGGTCTTTCTAGCATGTGGGGTGTTGGTTGTGTGCGGTGTTTACATGAATAGATAGAAGAAGCGGGATCATGCATAAGGAGGAGGGGAGAGAAAGAATTAATTGATGATCACACCCTAGAACCTTTGATTTAGGCCCTCGAAAGGTGCACTAATCAACGTTCATCCTTGGGGAATTGTTGATCATGGGACAATTATTACTAAGGTGGAAGGTAAGAAATAGTTCCTAGATCCATTGGGTTTCTTGGACGAAACCTTAGATCATCCTCGGCTATGCATATTTAAATATATTGAAATAATCCTAAATCTAGCATAAAGGCATAGTTAAAACATATTAAACATGCAAGTAAACAGCAATAATAATAATAAAGGATGGAATAAAAGACTTACCAATTGTAGCAAGGCTTTGGGATTCGAATCTAGCAAGATTCGAATAATATTGAGAGATGTATGGAAAGGAGAATCAAGTCTAGTCTTGACTTCTCCGTGGGAAAATATGTTGTGTGATGATGTGTGGAAAGGAAATTCAAGTATAGTCTTGACTTCCCTCTTGAAAATTGTGCGTGATGGAACAAATCAAGTGTAGTCTTGATTTCTCCTTTGAGAATCCCTGTGTTGTGGAAATAAACCAAGTTTAGTCTTGATTCGTGTACCGAGAGAACGTGTGTTAAAAATGGGGAACGAATGCACGTATTTATAGTGCTTCGGGGAATGGGCTGGACCGAGGAAAGGGTCGATCGGCCCTAATAATAAGGGTCGATCGGCACTAAAAGGAAGGGTCGATCGGCGTTAAAAGTAAGGTCCGATCGACACTAAAAATAAGGTTCGATCGGCACTTAAAATAAGAGGGCCGATCGGCACTTCTTTCTAGCGTACCTTCCACGCGAATGGCTAACGGCGGAGGGAAAAGAATGAAGAGATTAATTTTTAGGGTTTCGTTAATTAAACCGGGCCAGCATATTTAAAATACCTTTTTTAGGACCGGGTACTAACACATACAAACTCTTAACTCTATATCTCTTCATCATGCCGGAGGGTCTTAGCCGGAGACCATCTCCGACAAGTTGTTTGTTCGTGGTTTCAGGTCCTATTAGCTGGATTACAACCTATTGTTGGACGAAGGCTGATCCGAAACGATTCTTGCATCATCAGTTTGGTTCCATTGCCGGGAATCATTGAATACTAGACCTTGAAATCCCATCAATTCACTATGGCATCTGACGGGAATACTACTACTGCTTCAAGTGACCTCATCAGTGAAAACGTCTGCGTAAATAACCCAGGCGTGGATGTTGGCACTGGAAACCGCATGACTAACCTCCTCCTCCTCTACATGTGAATCCTTTTAGGAGACCTACCTATTCTAATAGCATGGCAGATTAAGTAGGGATCCAAGATAGGAGGAGGAAAAAGAGGCCCATAGCCATCCAAGGGGGTGGTCAACAGAGTAAGAAAAACCAAATGGGTCGAACAACTGAAGGCGAACTAGTGAACATACCCTGATCCGCATGCCGCAAAACACATGGGAAGTTTGAAAAAGGTTTTAATTGATTATTTTGAAAAGGAATGGAAATACGAACGCGGCTTTAATAAAATGGGAGTCGCCACTCCGTTTTAAGGAAAATGTTGAGAAACCATAAACACTTAGTTGGGTCCGGGGGTCAAGTTACGACGTGAGAAGAGAATATAGAGCTCACCCACGTTGCCTCTTTCGAGACTTTCAATCAAACAAGGACAATATAAATCATTCTAAGTGTGTGCAAATCGTGCCAACAAACAAGCATATGAAATTTGGATTTTATTAATAAAAAGAGATACAACTTGTGAGCCATTAACATGGGGGCCACACCCTTACAATTAATGAGATTGAATTACAAGGAAAAGATGAGACGGTCTGTCCAGGGACCTTAGGTGTCGTACGACACAGGACTTCCTCAGGAGAGGGATACCGTATGACACAGGATTTCCTGGTCAGATTGCCTCTTACAAAGGGGGTGCAAAGGCCACCAACACTAGTCTAATACTAATACAAGGTTACTTTAACTATGAAGAACACTGATTAGGGTCTGGAACCAATTTGGGGTTGACTGGAGTTAATGAAGTCAAGATTGACTCCCTGTGCTATGAATGTCGTATGACACAGGACGCCAAAGGCAATCTATGTCATACGACAGAGGCCGCCTCCATCAGAAGATTGCACCCAAATGATCCCAGACTTCCCAAACGATGATATTAAGCTAAAACACAAACTTAAAACAGTATGACTGAAGTTAAAATGATGAAACTACAAAGGGAATCAATCTGGGCTTGTCACTGAAGTCAAAATGATTTTCTGGGATCCTTATGTCGTATGATACAGGATGCCTTAAGGTTGTCCTGTGTTGGACGACAGAGGCATCCTCTGTCAGTGAGCTTCATCAGATTGATCCCTCACTTTCAGAACATGAAACTAGGCTAATATACTATTTTAAAACAGTAGAATAATAGTAACAAGTGAGTATTATGGGAGGATCATATGGATTTGATGGCCAAATGTGAATGATCACATATTTTGGACCATGATCATAGGGCCATCACCTCCTAACTCAAACAAAAAGGATCAAGATGCAAACTTTAATGAAGCTAAGGCCACTAAATGTTCAGATCTGAGATGATGAGATGTGAATATTAAAGATTCACATCTCCATCATCTTTATCATGCAAAATCCCAAATAAATCACATATGATCACATGGCATAAGCAAGCAAGGCAATGATTTGAATAAATAAGGTATAAACAGAGATAAGAGGGGTTTAGGGTCTACCTATTGTAGTCCACAAGACAAAACACCAATAGTATGGTGTTTGCCCCTTCAAAACACCAACAAAGATGACCACCCTTGGATGTGTGTGTGTTTTAGGAGGGAGGTGAGTGTGTGTGTTTTCTCTCTCTTCTCACAAGTTTGGCAGAGTAACCTTACTTCAGAAAATCCCCCTTAAAATGATCAGCAAAGCCTTGTATTTATAGGCTGCTGATGGGGAGCTTCCATGTCGTACGACATGGGGCTTTAACCGCCTTAGGGTCGTCCTGTGTCGGACGACACCGGTCATTCCATAGACAGAATGGGCCGAAGGAAGGCAGGCCCAAGAAAACTAATGAATATACATAAATAATTAAATAAGCCCAAAATTAATGCATATAAATAAATAAATAAGCAAGCCCAAAAACACGAGTTCGGGTCGGGGTACTCACAGAGCCCCTCGGCGACGTCGCTTCCACGAGAAGTGGGGTCGTCGACAAAAATGAGAATCCCGAGCCGAACAAATACTGGCGGGAAAAAGAGATGACCAAGATGGTCGAGCGGCTGGACCCTTATGAAAAGGATTCCTACGTATCCCATGAGGGAATCGAGCCAAATCGTAGTTCGGAGGGATGGACGTTTGTGTCCGGGGAGAAGCGACCATAATGGTCAAGCAGCTGGACCCTTACAAAAAGAATTCCTACGTATCCCATGAGGGAATCAAGCCGAATCGTAGTTCATTCGAGGGGTGGCGATAACAAGAGGCCACCGGCGTTTGTACCCAAGAGTGGAGGTGACGGGCGTTCGTATACCCGAAGAGTGACGGTTTAGGGGAGTCACCCCAAAGATTGACTATTTAGGGGAGTCACCCGAAGATTGACTGTTTAGGGGAGTCACCCGAAGATTGACTATTTAGGGGAGTCACCCGAAGATTGACTGTTCAGGGGAGTCACCCAAAGATTGACTGTTTAGGGGAGTCACCCGAAGATTGACTGTTTAGGGGAGTCACCCGAAGATTAACTGTTTAGGGGAGTCACCCCAAAGAATGAAAAATAATAATGATAAACAGCCGCGAAGGACGGACAAAAGGGACCAGGGGCAAAAAAGGAAGAACACCTTTTTTTGGAAGACCGCTGTCGTACGACATGGGCATTCTCAGCAGCTTTTTTAATTAAAACCTTCCAGTTACGTGAAAAGAAGAAGAGGAACACAAGGCACCGCCGAGCCAGAGAGAAAAGAGAAGAGAAAATCTGAGATTTCTTCCACAAATCCTCAACCCAAGCTCTCAAAGCAACCAATTACTATCAAGAACAATGCCTCCAAGAGTGGAAGCAAGGAAGCAAGTGCAGCGGGTTTTGTCCGTGAAGAGAAAGCTTGTGGAGCGAAACAAGCGCAAGAAATTCCCGGAGGGGAATGGGTTTTATCCGAGCCTAGATTTCCATACTTCTACTGCGGAGCGAACGGGGGTAAGGATTTTAAACCGTCAATCCATCCCCTTTAATTTTCGAAATTGGATTTCTAGGGCTCATGATATCATTTGGGGAAAAAAGAATTGCATGTTTAAGATAAATTGCATAAACATTAAATTGAAAGCAAAAAAGAGGATAATGATAAGATTTTGTTGAAAAAAGAACAAAAGGAATCATGAGATTCAAAATAAAGTGAAAATGCACACAAATGATAAAATGCACAAATGATCATGATTATGCTCTGATACCTGTGCTGTGCTTACCTGCAGGTTCTGCGGACCAAGGGGTCCCCTGACATGATCGCTACCATCTGGGACATTCTTCCCAGCTCGGCAGACTTACCGGATAGTCCCAAGGGCTTGATTTATGCTGCGGGCCTCGGTCCCTTTTTTACAGCTGTGGGTGAGATCAGAGACATGCCCAGGAGCGTGGAACTGGTGAAGGCTTTTAGGCAATACTGGTGGGACAACACCCACACATTTCATATTTCCTGGGGGGAGTCCACCATCACCCCCTATGACTTCACTGCTATCACCGGGCTGCGGTTCACTGGCAGACCCATTTTTTCTGAGGATCCCGGGGTATTGAGCCCAGATGCGATCAGAGATTTGACCGACTTGACCCTTCGCCTGAAGAGTAATGGGGTTCCACTGGGGGACCTGCATCCGACATTCATGCAGCAGTGCCACCTCTATTCTCGGGGCGAGGCTGCAGTTACAGCTGAGCAGCTCGCTAGAGCCTTTGCCTGGGATGGCTTTTCCGACACCTTATTCTGCAATGCCTCTACTACGGCATTGACCCTTCTACTGGAGCCTCTCCGAGATTGGATCCAGGTCTCCACCTTTTCGTGGGGTGAGGCTGGTTTGGCTCAGATGTATCAGGCTTTGGATGAGGTGAGCAGAGGCACAGCGACCTCTTTTGATTGTTACCAGACGGTCCTTGAGGTATGCTCCTTTTATCATTCACATGTTGACTGTTGCACTATATTTTCTGTCATCAATCTATCACTGCCTCTATATACTAAGAGCTTCATATATTTTATTTTAGGTGTGGGCCTATGAGGTCTTTGGATGCTACGCTTGGACGGTAGCTGATGAGATTGCTGCAGATTTGTTTCCTGCCCTCCGCAGGTGGACTTTTGGGGCTCGAAAGAGCAAGAAGGTGGACGGGGTGAAGCCCAGGAGGACCGCCTGCTATGGGGACACCATGGTTGCCCTAAGGGGTACCCCAGCCGGGTTGAACTTGTTCCCGTGGCACGGTACATATGCTGAGGATGCTGTCGGGGATGCCGCTTGGGTGACCCGTACTAGGAGGCTGCTGGTTGGCCTGGAGGCGATGCTCTATATCTGGGAGAGAGGGTTTACAGATAGCATGGTCATGACGTAGCCCCTAGCATCCCTCACAATCCTCCGGAGGAGATTTGGTATCCCCGAGCTCTTCCTGACCTGGCGCATTTATTGATGGGCATTGATGTCAATGAGCTGTCATCTGATGGGGACTACAGCCAGTTTGTGTTCACCCGATTATTGACTCCTCAGGTTATGGCTGCCAGGAGAGCAGCGGGAGCAGGGGCACAGATGCCGATCCCTCCTCGCTTCTTTGAGTACGAGACCAGCGGCGTCATCCGTCGCTCATCCTTTGACATGTCTGAGACTCATCCCCACTTGAGGCTGCCTCGCGGGACCACCTCTGTGAGCCTCCTTTACCTTTCTTCTTTATTCATGTCCTTTCACTGCATTACTGCCCATATATACTGCTTCTGAATGCATCTTTTGTTTCTGTACCACAGGTTCCAGCCAAGACATTCAAGGCGGTGACTAAGGCATTCACAGGGGCCGTTAAGATGCTGCGCCAATTCCAGAAAAGCGCGGAGCATGGAAGGGGAAGTGCAGTTCCCAAGCAGGCGATGTCATTCCTCTCACAGGCAGGCGGCTCGAGCTGGCAGCCCCAGCAGGATGATGATGGTGATGAGGATGACCCCTACCAGCCCCCGTTTGCCACCGTGCCCCAGTAGCACGGATACTATGGCGAGCCCCAGCCTTGGGCCCTAGACGAGGAGGATGACGACTCTGACGGCGAGATCCACGAGGAGCAGGGAGGCGATGGCGACGGCCAGGAGGAGAGTGATTCTGAGGAGCAGGGAGGCGACAGCCAGGAGGATAGCAGTTTTGAGGAGAGCGGTGAGCACTCTGGTGACGACTCACAGTCGGAGTGATTGTGGAGGCCCCCTTTTGCCATGCTTTAGGACTTTTAGGGAGAACAAGTGCGAAAAACAATACATGCACTACTTTATTGCTTCTCATTTGTAAAACAATATTTTTTTGTACTCTGTAGTTTAGCAACTAAAGTATTCTCCTAATGGTATCTCTATTTATTTATATGCATTAGTCCATCCCACAAAAAGGCAAAAAAGTGTGGCATTTGTTGTGGCTTGGTGCTTTTTGTGGTTTATGATGTATTGGGTGTTATTTGTGTATCTGTGGGTGTATTGGGTGTGCCAAATCATCTCCCATGCATTTGGTGAGTAAGAGGGAGTGTATATGTACTATTTTGGGATGCTTTTGAACAGGTTTGGGCAAGTATTGGGTCGCCAATGGGATGCTGCAGATGCAGCAATTGCTGATGTCTGGTGGGAACTCCTATGTCGGACGACACAGGACTGATGGGGAATCTTGTGTCGTACGACATGGATAGTCTCATTAACAGACTTTCTTGGACAACAAGCCCCAACATTTATAAAAAGGCAGATTCGCAAAATGCAACTTCCAGCAGTCATAGCAGCCCCAAAATCGATCTTCAACACCAAAATTAGCCCCAAGATCCAATATTTGGCCCAAAATGGAACATTATAATGAGAGATCCAAGACCAAAGAACTCCAATTTCACTCCGATCTCATCAACCTAACCCGCCACCATCAAAGCAACAATCGGGGGGTTATTGACCAAAGGTACGGGTTGAGATGCATTTGGGCAATAAAGGAGTGGGCGGTCGATTGGAATCTTCCACTACAAGAAAACTGTCATTTAGCAACGGATTTTAGCGACGGACACAATTCCGTCGCTAATAGCGACGGATTAGTGAGGGATTAGTGAGGGATAAAAAATAAAAAATAAAAAGCTGAAAACGACAACTTTAACGACGGATTTAACGACGGATTTAACGACGGACAATATTTCCTTACTATTTCGTCGCAAAATTGGCGCCAAAAAATTGCGCCTCTTTTTACCGACGGTTTACCGACGGATTAACGAGGGATTGCAATTTTTTATTACCGACGGATGTATTTCGTCGCTATAGAATTAAAAAAATAAAAAAAAATTATTTTATTTTCATTTAGCGACGGATTAACGACGGACATTTGAAAATAATATAACGACGGATAAATTCCGTCGCTATATAAAGTAAAAATAAATAAATATTATTTCTTATTCATTACCGACGGATTAGCGAGGGAATAACGAGGGATTGGAAAAAAATTTACCGACGGATGCATTTCGTCGCTATATAATTAAAAATAAAATATATTATTTCAATTTCTTTTAGCGACGGATTACCGACGGATTACCGACGGATTTTTTTTTTTTTTTTTTTTTTTTTTTACAATTTAATGCATGTTTATTAATACATAATTGTTAAGTTACCTCAAATGTAAATGAAGTAAGGCCAAATATGATAAAATTATAAAAAATATATATTTTTAAATAAAAAATCTTAACTTTTTTTTTAAAAAAAATCACTACTAACAAACATCTCAAATATATTACTAAGCCATAAAAAAAATTAAAAAAATACATGCTATTGTCCGTCACTCTTTTTTTCTTTTATATACTTATTTTTTTAAAATTAAATCTTAACTTTTTTTATGTAAAATTTTAAAAAAAAAATCACTACTTAACAATAAAAAAAAAATCACTACTTAACAACTTCTCAAGTAATTTTTTTTATCCAAATATTAATTTTATAAAGTATAAAATTATTTGAATTCATATTTTATTTGGAATATAGTGTATAGGGTATATGAATGGTATATTGTATAGGATATAGGGCATAGGGTATAGGGTATACCCTATAAGGCATAGGGTATACCCTATAGGGTATAGGGTATAGGGCATAGGGTATATGGTATAGGGTATACCCTATAGGGTATAGGGCATAGGGTATATGGTATACCCTATAGGGTATAGGGTATACCCTATATGGTATAGCTAGGGTATAGGACATAGGGTATATGGTATAGGATATACTCTATAGGGTATAGGGTATACCCTATACCCTATAGGGTTAGGGTATAGGGTATACCCTATAGGGTATATGGTATAGGGCATAGGATATATGATATAGGATATACCATGTATCCTATGCCCTATACCCTATACCCTATAGGGTATACCCTATAGGGTATAGGGTATAGGGTATACCCTATACCATATATCCTATACCCTATATCCTATACCCTATATGGTATATCCTATACCCTATACCCTATACCCTATAGGGTATACCCTATACCCTATAGGGTATACCCTATACCATATACCCTATACCCTATACCCTATAGGGTATACCCTATACCCTATAAGTGGAGGGAATAGTAAATTTTTTTTGACATTTTAGAAAGTGTGTAGTTTGTAATGGGACGCCCAAAATAGAAAGTGTGCAGTTTGTAGCGAGACAGAGGGAGTATATATGATACATATGATATGCGTATATTGTATATGCTATTGTACGTCCCATTTATACATTAATTTGTCTAAAATAGTCATATTTTCGTTTAAAAAAATATACTTAGAATTCTTCCATTTTTTTATATAAAATAATTGTTCATTAAAAAAAATCACATATTTTTATTGAAAAAAAATTATTTATTAATCTTAGAAATAATATAATTTATAGTATAAATCACACCAGTGGGTGAACAATACTATGAACAGTACCAAATGTCAAATTTCCCATTTTGCCCTCATTAAGTTGTTTCTTTTCCATTTTGCCCTTAAAAACATTTTTTTTTAATTAAAAAAAAAAATACATATCCTCGAACACGAGCTTTTATTAGTTAATCAATATTGTGCAAATTAAATAATACTCCCTCACAATACAACCCAAAAAAAAAAAAAACCTCTCCTTCTCTACTTCTCACTCAAACAAGCGCTGGGCAGACACACGTACTCACATACCCTCCCTAATCTCTTCGTTCTCTCTCTCTCTAGAACGAGCTCGCCGGTCTTCTTCTCTACCCACCCAAGCGTCGACAGATTTGCTCCACCCAAGGTAAGATTTCCCCCTTTCTCTCCTTCTCACTCTCACTCTCACTCGCACGTTCTCCCTTCTCACCCTCTCCCTAACGCTTCGTTCTTTCTGTCTCACGCTAGCTCGCCAGCCGTCATCTTATTCCGCCAGAGTTCATCTTCTTCCGCCGGTCTTCTCTTCTCCCCACCGTAAGCTTTCCCCCTTTCTGATTTTCCCCAATTTCTTTTAAAAAATTCTAATTTTAAGAAACCCTAATTTCGATTTTTTTAAAGGAACCTGATTTTCGATTCATTATTTAGTTATAGTTTCGTATTGCTTGTTATGTGAGGGAACTTAACTTGGATATAGATATAATACTTGTCATTTTATTTTATTTTATTTTATTTTGGCTTTTTGTTTGCTTCTTTTCTAGAGGCTATCCGACTTGTGGATTGGGACATGTTTGTTATCTAGCTTGTCCACGTGTGTTCTAATTGCAATGCCGTGCTATGTTTTCATGAGTTTGGGTATTGATTGGTCCGAAAAGGGGTGCTTTTTGTTGATACTTTGAAATTCACATGCCGTCTTTCCGATGTCTAACTTTGAACTTAGCTCTCTTTAGTTACTACGCTACTCTATTTCACTTTTGATTTAGTTAGCAATCATTTATGTAGTATTGGGTATGGTTGCACTCTTTGAATCAAGAAGAGTCGACCGTAACATGTTGTTCGAATATGAATCGGATGATAATCCTCATTATTTCTTCCGAGTTCAAGTCGATTATCTATTCGGTGCTCATAGAATGGGGCCGGATCAATTAGATGAGTCATTAGTGCTAAATTTCCTATGATCCGTTGGTTCTAATTCGTATGTGCTACAAGAACTTTTATTTGGTTTTCTTATACTGTGTATTGTTCAAATCCCTTTTTTTATGCATTTCTTTTGTTGTTTTTAATTTTGGTATATTAGGTGTCAGAAAATGAATTTAGATCGCAGTTGGATGTATAAACGCTCTGAAAATGGTTTTTATCACAAACTTTTGTTGAGGGAGTTGAAAAGTTTGTTGAATATGCTACTAGTCAAACTGAATGGATGGATGGTGCTAAAATTAAGTGTCCATGCAAGTTGGCTAAGTGTCAGAACCAAAGATTTCTTGATGTGGAAACGGTGAAGTTCCACTTGGTAAAACATGGGTTTGTTCCCAATTACTATATTTGGGCACGCCAAGGAGAAAGAAATCTAACGCATGCTGAGAACAGAAATACGGAGATCGGGGTCATCACTTGTTGGTGAAAATGTACCGTATGCGTACACCACTATGGTTTTCGATGCGATGCCCAAATTTTAGTGTTGATGACGATGTTGAGGAGCCACCAAATCCTGAGGCTAAAAAGTTCTATGATATGTTAGAAGCTTCTAAAAAACAGTTGTGGCCCGGATGTGAGAAGCACTCTGAATTATCACTTGTAGCTCGACTGATGAGTTTGAAGGCTGAGAATCGAATGTCTGAAAAATGTTTTGATCAGATGACCGAGATTATGAAGGAGATTGTTCCTGAAAATAATTTTGTTCCCTCTAACTTCTATGAAAGTAAGAAGCTGATGCGCGGGATGGGGTTACCGGTTGAGAAGATTGATTGTTGTTATAATGGTTGTATGATTTATTGGGGTGAGGATTCACATTTAACAACTTGCAAATTTTGTGATCATCCTCGATTTAAAAAGGCTCGGCGGGGGGGTATGAAGCGCCAAAAGACCAATATTGCGTACAAGCAAATGTATTACTTCCCATTGACTCCTCGGCTGCAATGGTCATACACATCTAATGCTACAGTAAAAATGATGAGGTGGCATGCCGAACACATATCTGAGGATGGAGTAATGCATCACCCTTCAGATTCACCGGCTTGGAAACATTTTAGCCAAATACATCCAGAGTTTGCCGCTGAAAGCAGAAATATCAGGTTGGGATTGTGCACCGATGGATTTCAACCATTTGGTCAGTCAGGGAAACAATTTTCATCATGGCCGGTGATTATAACACCATATAATTTGCCTCCCGGTGTGTGTATGAAAGACGAATATATGTTCTTGACCGTGTTGGTTCCAGGGCCAAATAACCCAAAGCATAGATTGGATGTCTACTTGCAACCTCTTATTGCAGAGTTGAAGCAATTGTGGGAAGTAGGTGTTTGTTCATATGATATTTCCAAGAAGCAAAATTTCCAAATGCGAGCTGCTTTGATGTGGACAATAAGTGACTTTCCTGCTTATTCAATGTTGTCGGGGTGGAGCACAGCCGGAAGGTTGGCTTGTCCGCATTGCATGGAAGAAACTGACGCATTCACGCTAAAGTGCAGCAAGAAGCAATCTTGGTTTGACAACCATAGAAAGTTCCTTCCACAAGATCATGTATATAGGAGAAATAAGGTGAACTTCATAAAAGGACAAACAGTTACAAGAGATCCCCCCGCTGTACGTGATGGGTCGGAACTTCTTAGCGAGTTGGAAACTTTGGGTTTAAAAAAGGTGACGGAGCTAGATGCAGATGTTGTTAACACATCAATTTCGAAAATGTGTGGTTGGAAAAAAAGAAGCATATTTTGGGACTTGCCATACTGGAGCTCTAATTTGATTCGACATAATTTAGATGTTATGCATATAGAAAAAAATGTGTTCGAAAATGTGTTTAACACGGTTATGAATGTGCCACTAAAGACTAAGGACACTCCTAATTCTAGAGCGGAGCTAAATGATTATTGTCGTAGACCCGAGTTGAAGCGTGATGATGCAACTGGAAAGTATCCGAAAGCATGTTACATGTTGGATAAACAGTCTAAAGCTTGTTTGTGTGATTGGGTGAATAAACTTAAATTCCCAGATGGTTATGCATCAAACTTGGGTCGTTGTATTGATATGAAGAAACTGAAGTTGTTTGGTATGAAGAGTCATGATTGTCATGTGTTTATGCAGAGGTTGATACCAATTGCGTTTCGTGAACTCTTGCCACAACAAGTGTGGAAGGCACTTACAGAACTAAGTTTGTTTTTCAAAGATTTGACTGCAACTGTGGTTGGGGATGCGGATATGGAACGACTTGAGAGAGATATAGTTGTTATCCTATGTAAACTTGAACGCATATTCCCGCCAAGTTTTTTTGACTCTATGGAGCATTTACCGGTTCACTTGCCTTATGAGGCAAGAATCGCCGGTCTAGTTTATGTTAAAATGTTACACTGGGTTGAAAACTTGTAATTGCAAGTACACCTAATACACTTTATTTGTTGGTTTTTGGCTGTTTTAATTGCAAGTACACCTAGTTGAGTCATAAGGTGGTCATTATCCTAAATCTAATGGTTTTTGGCTGTTTTGGGTCAGTTGGTGGTTGATTATCTCAGATAGTCCCCAAATGGGTCTGTTTAGCAGAGATTTAGATTGGTTATTTGTTGGTTTATGTGGTAATTCAATGGCAGTTTTGTACAAAATTCATGGTAATAACAGTTTCATGATGCAAGCTGACATTAACTCCCTATGTCCTAAAATAAATTGTCCTTTCCTTCTAAGGGAATCAATATATTTCTCAAGTTGTATGTTTCTTGCAAATGTGTTTGCTAAATCAATTCAAACATTGTTTCAGGTTGATGCCTCAGCAAGTATCAGGCCAAATCACAAAGATATTTAAATCAAACATGTGCAAGGATGCGTTTAACTGGAAGCTTATCCCCAGTTCTCACAAAAATGGATATTTTGATGACTTCAAGGTACATTCTTTAGAATTGCAATGCGTAATAGATGAGATTAAGTCTTAAATGGTACTTGTAAACAACTTTTGTTAACTCTGATTGTTTTTGGTGATGAATTTGTTGTCATATCAATATTGCAGAAAATTTATAGATGGCCTCAAGAAGAGGAGACAACTATCAAGAATGCTTTCATGAAACTAGGAAGAATTCGCTACAGTGACATGGTGAGCAATTTTAAGAAAAATTGGAATGGTCCACAAAAGAAGAAACCGGATTGCATAGGCGAGGCGGATTGGGCTCAATGGGTACAACATTTTAATAAAGATGAAGTCAAAAGAAAGTCGGAGATAAATTCAAAAAATCGACTAACCGAGAAGGAAGACGGTTGTTCTAAGCATACGGGAGGTTCCAAATCTGCCGTAGCCCACTTGGAAAGTATGGTACGTACGTATTTGATTTTATTTGTGTCCAATTCATGTTTGGTCACCCAAGAAAGCCTTTTTTACTTATGCAGATTTTTTTTTTTACATTAATTGATAAAAATTGAAAAGTACATTTCATATATTGGTCATTCCCCGTTGTTTATGAATGCCTTTTATTTTATCGGTCTTCTTGCAGAAAAAAGAAAATCAAGGCATCCCACCTAGTTTGTTTAAACTTCAACTAAGGACACATGTACGCAAAGATGGTACTTATGTGGACAATCATGCTAGGAAAATTTGTGTAAGTATTTTTATTATTTATAAATTGGATTTTTTTTGTTCATGTATGTTAGTAATGATATATATATATAAATTGCTTTTTGTAGGAGGACTATCAACGCGAGATAGAGGTGGCATCCTCCGAAAGAGAGTTAACTCGTGGAGGAGGAAAATAAGATATACTTGAGAGTTGCCGGCGTAAAGAAACAAATGGGTGTATGGTCTTGGTTCAGTTGGCTCGTCATTGGCTAGTGATGATGGTACTAGCAAGGGATCTAACACCCAAATGGTTGAAGATAATTTAACGGATTTTAAGAGTGAGATGATAGAGAAGCTCAATGAAGAAAAAAAATGTCGGGAAGAAATGGAGAAAAAACATGCTCAAGAGAGGAAAGGATTGGAGGAGAAGATAGAGGAGCTGGAGCAACATCGGGCGGAACTAGATAAGAAACTACAAATTATCATGGATTCTATGGGTCATAGGTCTTAGACGTTGATACTTTAGAAACTTCTGTTTTAAATTTTAATATTTTGCTACTTGTTGATGGAACTTTTATTTTGGTGAACTAGTTCTTAAATTCTGAATATTGTGAGTTAGATTATATTTTTGGTATATGTATTGGTTTTTGATATATGTATTGGTTTTTGGTATATGTATTGGGTTAATGAATTAGGTGGGAGTATTAGAAATGAAACAGGTGGTAGAAAAAAATAAATGAAATAGGTCCTAAAGCTACTGTTACTTTTAACGACGGATTCTAGCGACGGATTCATCCGTCGCAACTGCCATTTTAAAGATGCTAAAAAACCCATTACCGACGGAAATAATCCCACGGTAAAAAACCACATATAACGACGGATTTCAACAACTAACGACGGATGATTCCGTCGCTATACATTGTTAATTCGTCGTCAACCATTAATAACTTTTCCATTATTGCGACGGATTTTTAACATTAACGACGGATTATTCCCTTGCAAAATACTATAAATTCGTCGTTTCATCAATATAATTAGCGACGGATTTGAATGATTTAGCGAGGGATCTTTCCGTCGGTATTTTAGCGACGAACAGGAATTTTCGTCGTTAAAAATTAGCGACGAGGGTTTTAGCGAGGGAAAAAATCCGTCGGTAATCCGTCGCTAAATCGTTTTAGCGACGGAAATATGACTTTTAGCGACGGATTTTTCCGTCGCTAAAACCTGTTTTTCTTGTAGTGTTCTTCGGGCCGCGTCTAGATATTGGGACCGTGAGAGGCATGTCTTCACACTCTCATACAACGACCTCACACCTACCATTGAGGAGTTCTGCACACTGACAGGGGGATCTAAGCTTAGAGATGCAGTCTTCCCGCGAGACCCACGACCCTTGATCGAGCAGCTGGTCGATTTCTTGGGATTGCCCACAGAGCAGGTATCTGACATGTTTCTTGACCTGTCTTTCATTGACTTAGCTCAGATAGCCCGGCTAGCTGTATCATGCCTAGAGCTGTTCGACCTATCCACGTCTATGGACATTTTCATGCTGATTATGGTCTCCTTAGACTGCTTTTGTGAGTATGATGGGGTATGCTCCGGTTTACTGCTAGGAGTTGTTAGGCAGATCCGGGGTCTCCGAGGTACTACTCTGACCGAGATTCGGCCCGGGCAGGGAGAGAGAGAGAGACATAATACCCATTCTACTGGCTGAGACACACCATGGGATGGACTGATTGGTTGGAGGGTCACTATATATGGGACGCGGCAGCTCCAGTCTCTTATCATTATGGATTTTTGAGCGCTTGAGGCTTATCTCCCCATTGCCCGCAGGGTAGACTGCAGCACCATGGGTTACACGGCTGAGGCGAGTGGCTCGTGAGGCTGCACAGGAGAGCTGGCAGAGGCGGTTGGCCAGGTATACCACCACAGATATTCAATATTGGGTTCTCGGATGGAGGCTCAAGACTATGAGCGATAGACAGGATGAGTCTGTTATCGTGAGGCTACCGGGACTGCATTTCTCATCATTTAGCATCCCATCACTAGTTCTGAGGCAGTTCGGGTACCCACAGCAGGTTATTGACAGATTCAGAAAGCAGATTGCCCGAGATACCGCTCCTCTTGACATTACTGACGGCCAGACTACCAGATTCTTTGTTAGGGCTTTTTCGGGAACAGTCTTTCCCGCTCGCACACTGATACGGCAGACCCGGGGCATCATATATCTGTCCACATTATATCTTATTTGGTACGGGGAGCAGATGGGGCTGGTTCAGCACACTATTGAGGCATATTGCTAAGGGACCCGAGGAGGGAATCAGACTAGTTGGGAGTTACGGGATGCTGAGGCGTTGAATGACCCAGACAATGTGATCGACGATCCGGCAGCGGATTACGAGAGACTCGCAGAAAGGAGGGTCAAGATGAGGGATGACCCTGAGGTTATGGCACGGAGGATAGCTTTGAGGGAGGAGAGGGCTGCCCATACGGCGCTGAGAGCTGCCGGATTGGTTGACTCACCGGCTCGTAGCATTCCTGAGCCGGGACGACGAGAGATAGACCTGTTTGAGATAGCTAGGCCAAAGACCTCCCGAGGACCAAGAAAGAGGAAGAAGAAGATTGCTAGTTCGGGAGCGGGACAAGTGACTAGGATTAGGTGACCAGTCCTTGTATCCCTTATTGCCGACGCAGACAGACTAGACGTAATTTTCAAAATTGTATCTTTGCTTATGTTAGTGAGTCGAGAGTAGATCGTGCTTGAACTCATCAAAGAATGTATTAATGTAGCGAAAGTTGAAATTACTTCAAAGCTTAATCAAGACACATCTTGGTATTTACACAAATAACTGTTGACAGAATTTGGTGTTTTTTGTTGATTTTTAGACCGAACCGCAAGCGGTTGCCTACGTTCCCCTTTCACAATAGGAGGACTAAGGGGCTCAGGTCTCCGTAGTTCGACTCAATCAACTTTGTGTTTAAGAAAGGGAAAGATAGAAGGGGGATAAGTGGTGCAACTCTGTTTTTTACCTAGATCGCCCGTTTTTAGGGTTTTCAATCTAGTTGGGTATATTCTTTAGCACCGAGCGCGCCCTTTGTTTTGCAGAGACTGCCTTTTGAGAGGTTTTCAGTCTCGTCTGGGTACATTATTTTCGCGGTTTTATTATTTTTTCTCTTTTTTATATATATATATTTTTTATTTTTTTAGAGAGGGGGAGAATCGATTCAAACATAATAGCGGCGCAGCTTGTCGCCGTTTACTGGATGCATGAAGGGGTTACCATCCAAATCTGTCAACCTCATTGCTCCACCAGAAAAAGTTTCTTTCACCAAATACGGGCTAACCCAAACTGGCGCCCACTTGCCCAACGGACTAAATTGGTTCGGCGGCTTCTCCTTTAAGACCAAATCACCCACCTTAATGTCACGGGGATGCACCTTCTTGTCAAAGGCCCTAGCCATATGCTTTTGATAAGCCCGGGTGTGTTCCATCGCCTTGAGCCTTCGCTCATCCAGAAGAGCTAACTCGTCATGCCGACTTTGAAGCCAGTCTATCTCATTGACCACATTTTCTAGCAGAACCCGAAGAGAGGGAATCTCTAACTCAATGGGCAAGACGGCATCCATCCCATATGTCAAAGCGAACGGGGTTTCACTGATGGCTGTCCTTATTGAAGTACGATAGCCCCATAGTGCCAGATGGAGCTTCTCAGGCCAATCCCGGTTCCGCTCGGCCATCTTACGGATGATCCTTTCTAAATTCTTATTTGCGGCTTCGACAGCACCATTGGTCTGAGGGCGGTATGGAGATGACTTATGGCGCTTGATCCTGAATTCTGCAAGCAATCTATTGGCATCTCCCTCGAAGTGTGACCCGTTGTCGGAAATAATCTCGTTAGGAACTCCATACCGGCACATAATGTTCTCCTTTATAAAACAGGCCACCTTTTTGGAATTGAGGACCTTGTAGGATGCTGCTTCAACCCACTTGGTGAAATAATCAACAGTGACCAACACAAATTCGTGCCCATTACTGCCTGCAGGAGTGATCTTCCCAATGACATAAATCCCCCAAGTCGCAAACGGCCAAGGAGTGGTCATATAATAGAGATCATGGGGAGGTATATGGTTGAGATTGAAGAACCGCTGACACTTATCACAAGTCCGCACAAACTGTATACAGTCAGTCTCCATGGAGATCCAATAATATCCCATCCTGAGTATGCTGAACATCAAAGCTCTGGCATTCATATGTGGTCCACATGCACCACCATGAACTTCCTCCATGACCTTGTTGGCTTTAGACTTGCTGATACAGAGCAAAAGTGGTCCTCGGTGTCTTTTCTTCCATAAGTCATCTCCCAGAATAACATACTGCGCAGACAACCTCTTTAAAGCTTGCAGGCTTTTGGCGCGGAGACCCTCTTTCAGTTTACCATCCTCATCAGTCGGGAACGAGGCTTCACCATGTTTGAGATACTGGAAAATCTGGCTGTACCACAAGTCATAGACTTTTTCCAGTTCAATCTGACAACAGTAGGGAGGGTTCTCACGTCTCCTAATTCTGAATGGCTTTACTGACTTACCCTCCGGAATCTCTACCAAAGAGGCTAAAATGGCCAAGGCATCTGCGAACCTGTTCTTGTCCCGAGGCAGATAATGGAACGTGACCTCCTTAAATTGGTTGATCAAATCCTCCATATAAGCATAGTACAATTGTAAGTACTGGTCCACGGTTTTCCACTTATTGGACAACTGGTTGATTATTAGCTGAGAGTCTCCATATACCTCCAACTCTTCGACATTTCTCTCCAGAGCTGCCTCGAGACCGGCTATGCAAGCTTCATATTCCGCGGCGTTGTTAGTAGCCGGGAAATTCAACTTGATAGCGATGGGGGTGTGCACATCCTTTGGGTCAACCAACACCATACCGATACCAATGCCTCTCTTATTAGCGGCACCATCGAAAAATAATTGCCAACGGTCTGTACCCTCCACCATAAAAATCCCATCATCCGGAAATTGTGGTTCAAGTCCACGTGCCTCTGAGCTTGGAAAATCTGCCAAATGGTCTGACAAGGCTTGGCCTTTGATTGCCTTGCGGGTCATAAATTTGATATCAAACTCGGCTAAGAAGAAGGACCACTTCGCAAGCCTCGACGACAGAGAAGGCTTATCAAATAGGCACTTGATGGGGTCCATCTTTGACACTAGATACACCGTATGCGACAACAGATAATGCCTCAATTTATCGACAACCCATACCAAAGCTGCACAGGTTTTCTCTAAAGCTAAATAGTTCAATTCACTGCCCTGAAGCTTTCGGCTGACGAAGTAGATGGCATTTTCCACTTTCGAGTATGGCTTCTCTTGTGCAAGCATGGCTCCGACAGCCGTATCTGTAACCGTTAAATATAGCAGCAAGGGCTTGTCCTTATGCAGGGGGCAAAGGATTGGGGGATGGACCAAGTAGGCCTTGATTGTCTCAAAGGTGATCTGACACTCCTCATTCCATTCAACCTCCTATTTTTTCTTGAGCAGCTTAAAAATCGGTTCACAGATAGAAGTTAACTGATGGATGAATCGGCTGATATACTCAAGACGGCCCATGAAAGCCTTCACCTCCGTGACTGTCCTTGGTGGCTTCATCTCAATGATTGCCTTAATTTTTCCCGGATCGGCCTCAATGCCTCGCTCTGTGACCATATATCCCAGAACCTTTCCTCGGACCACACCGAAAGTACATTTCGCCGGGTTCAAACTCATATCATGCTCCCGTAGTCGGTTAAAGAACTTCCTCAAGTTGACCAAGTGTTGACCATCTGATCCCTTAGAATGGATAATCATATCATCAACATAAACCTTAATCTCCTTATGGATCATATCATGAAAAAGCGCAGTGACTGCTCGCTGATAAGTGGCGCCAGCATTCTTCAAACCAAACGGCATAACCGTATAACAAAAGGTTCCCCAAGGGCTGGTAAAGGCAGTCTTTTCCTGATCCTCCTCGGCCACCTTAATCTGATTGTAACCCGCAAAACCATCTACAAATGACTTGACTTCGTACCTGGCAGTAGTATCCACCAGTAGATCGATATTGGGCAAGGGAAAATCATCTTTCGGGCTAGCCTTGTTGAGATCTCTGAAGTCTACACAAACCCTGACTTTGCCGTTCGACTTGGTCACCGTCACTATGTTAGCCAACCACTTCGGGTACTCGATCACTCTAATGAAACCCACCCTGAGCAGCTTCTCTATTTCCTCTTTAACCTGAAGAGACCATTCGGGCTTAATCCGACGAAGCTTCTGTTTGACGGGCTTGGCATCTGGGTCTAGGGGGATTCGGTGCTCAACAGTCGAAGTATTCAACCCCGGCATGTCCTTATAGGACCAGGCAAACACGTCCACATACTCCTGAGCAGATCAATGAGGGCTTCTCGCTCTTCCTCGGTGAAGAAAATGTCAATTTGTGTCTCTTTGGGCTCTTCAGTAGTTCCCAAATTCACTGTGGTCAATACTTCATCGGCAGCTTGGGCCCAATTTTCCTCTCGCTCAAAAACCTGCTTTAGATTATCATTTAAAAAGTTTTCGTCTAAAAAGTCTGTGTCCTCTTCAAATGAATCATTATTAACCACTTTTAAATCATTAATATTTGCTTTAGTTAACTTATCATTCGTTAAGGTGGCAATTAAGGGATACGCAGAAAGGTCAACCATTTTATTTAGAGCAAAAGGGAAAGCAGAGTCAAGGACACGGCGATGATCATCAGCCGTGAGAGTATCAAACCTATCTAGAGACTCAAACTCGATAACAAGAGACTCTGAGGACTGACTCAAGACTATAGGAACGAATTTAGACTCAGACATACCAGGACGGGGGGTCAACCCGAGCTTCTCGATCATAATTTCCCGGCTAGCAATCGGTCCTTTGAAAGAAGTCCAGTTCCGGAGCGGCATCTCTGAAGTGCTGATGAAAGTGTGCGGATCAATCTCTTTGCCCCCATCGAACTCAATCACTGATACATAATCATCCCCAGTTAGCAGGTCAATCATACCAAAAGGATCTTTAGCTACAGCCCTAACCATCAGCGGTGCCTCCTCGCATAGCTCGATCAACGGTGCTTCAGTCAACGGATCAGCCCTGACAGTTTCTGATAAATCTGCCTCCCCAAACAAGGCTGCGACATCTTCGCCCACAGTGAACTCAGTAGCTTCATCGACTTCCCCAATCTTAGGCTCAACCATAGACAACTTCTCGAACTGAGCAATGAAATCGGGACTCCCCCAGAAATGATAGTGGCTTTCAAAAGTAGTAACAGCCCTTGGGATGTTAGGCTTGTTGATGATAAACTCCTTGACAGGATCGTCCTTCAAAGTAAGATCCTTGATAACTGCCAACCTCTCTTTCATCTTCTCGAACCGAGCTTCGAGGCACACAAAACCATCCCCCTTTTCTCTAACAAAGTATTTCTCCAAGGAGAGGCTGTAAGGACAGAGATTTGGTTTGACGTACAGCTTTCCAGCAGCAATAGCCTTTCTCTTATCTGTAGCTTCGATTCTGTCAGCCTCTCTGTCCTTGGGGGTCTCAACATATCCCAAACCCTTCCTATCTTTCTTCGGCTTTAGCTCCTCAAACTTGTGGGAACCTTGCTGACGTTTACCCAGACCAAGCCCCGGAATATAATTCATGCGTCTTATCATCACCATAACTGGAGGAATCCTATCAGAGGAGGTTGTTAAGTCAATTGTACATATCTGGGCTTTTAGGCTCTCGACCCCGAAACTGCTCAACATTTAATTGGCTTCGTCGTGCTTAATCTCCATTACCGGCCTCCCCTCATCATCGGTGCCTTCAATAGTAACAATGTCCCCATAAATGATGGTTAACTCACCATCTTGGACAAAATTGAAACACTGATGCAGGGTTGAAGCGACCCCTCTGATTTGAAGAAGCCACGGCCTTCCTAGCAAAGCGGAGAAACTGACCGGAATGTCGATCACCTGAAACTCGACTATCATGGGCTTCTTGCCGAACCACAGAGTCAACGGTATCACACCCTAAACCTTCCTAGACGTGGAGTCATACGCCTTTGTAGTCTGATTGGATGGTTTCAAATCGGTGGCCTTAATATCCAACAAACTCATCATTCTGGCAGGCAATACGTTCATAGTCGATCCTTTGTCTACCATCATGTGGGGAAGCCGACGCCCATCTAACTGAACGGTGATGTGTAGAGACTCGTTGCGGTTGGCTCCAAACTTTGGCAAATCCAATTCCGTGAAGGTGATGATATTTCCATACTGGGCAGTACCTATCAGTTGGCAAGCTTCATCCGGGCTAGAGTTCACAGACACCATTGTCTTAGATAGGGCTTCCTCCAACTTCAACTTGTGAGGATAAGAAGAAGTCAAGAGGGACCAAAGAGAAATGTTGGCCTAGGTTCGCTTCAACTGCGTGAAAATCGGATCTTCCACTGTCACATCTTCCTCAACCACCCCTTTCGCGTACGGATTTCTTCTAACCTCTGGAACGGCTGCTTCTTTGTCTTTTCCTGATGACCCGGAAACATCGGTCCCCAACATTTTACCCGACCTAGTGAGCAAATTGACCTCAGCCTCCTGGTCCCCATCGTGACCCACACTGGCCGCCTTTAACTTGGACCAACTCAACGGAGGTGCCTGCCTAGCATACGGTCAAGCCTCCTGTCTCAATTGATTAACAGTAATCGCCGAGCTTGAATTAGCGGGGCATTTAATCTCTTCCCAAGTGAGGGGAGTAGATCAAGAATCGGGAGAAATGGCATTAATTGCAAGCTCACTATCACGCTCGACATCATTTGCCGATCTTGTTGCGGCCCGAATATCATCCCAAGACAACATATAACAGAAATCAACATTCGTTTCATTAACAACCTCGGTTACATCATTGTTCACAGGCACAACCGCCTCAAATTCATTCACACCTTCATTACAAATGGCCTCTCTTACGACAAGCTTACTCTCATCACAAACTTCCTCACCAAACTCTATGACATTGACAAACTCATTCTTCTCAAACTCGTTCATGTTGACCCTGTTGTTGTTGTTGGGAAGAGGATTGTTGACGACGTTCGGCTTCTCAATCTTGCGCTGGTCGATCAAACGCTGAATGATCCTCTTGAGTATATAGCAATTGTTGGTGGTATGGCCCGAGCACTGGTGGTAACGGCACTTCAAACTGTGATCCAATCCCGGAGTGTTAGGAGTGGGATAGTTCTCCAAAGGCTTGACCATTCCTGTCTTCATCAAACCATCAAATACCTCTTCAATTGGCATCTCCAAATCATCAAATTTGTGTCGCTGAGGCTTTCCTCCACCACGACCGGATAACTGACCCTTCTCTCCTTGAATATAGTTGACGACCTTAGAGACAGCAGCTTCTTTACCCTTTGAAGCAGCAGGGGTAGAGCTTGGAACTCGGTAGCGAGGAGCTGGAGTATTACTATGGACATCAGTTGGAACGATGGAATAAGTGGCATTCTCGCTTTTGGCCCCCGCACTTACCATTTCACGCAGATTCGGGTAGTACCCACGCCCAATGGCTTCCCTAACAGCTGGCTTGACACATGAAAGGAAGATGGCCTTCTCATCGAATTGGGGAATTGGATGAATCAACTCACTTAGCTTCTTGTTCCACCTCTTATAGAAATTTGTTACAGACTCATCATGCTTCTGGATGGTGCCGACCAAATCACTACGAGTGGTGTACCACTCAATGCTTCCCTTGTACTTCTACAAAAAAACATCACCGATTTGGGTCCACATAGCTCGTTGAATGAACGGCCTCCTAAAAATTTAAAAAAGAAAGGTGTGTATGTTTTTGTTTATCTTTTAAATTTTGAAAATTTTGGGAGTCGCCACGCCGTGTTTAAAGGAAAACATTGAGAAACCTATTTTAGAAGAGAATCAGAGTTCGGGGTCTGGTTATGTGTTGGGAAGAACTTGAGAGTTCACCCAACACGCCTCTTTCGAGACTTTCAATCAAACATTGGACATTTAAAATCATTCAAAATGTGTGTGCAATATTTGTCAACAAGCAAGGCATGTAAATTTGAAATTTCATTGATGGTATAGAGACTGGATACAACTTGTGAGCCATGACAGGGGGCCACACCCTTTACATAAGATGACTTGCATTACAAGGCAAGGGCTGGAGACAGTCTGCTCAGGAAGCTTGGGTGTCGTCTGACACAGGTCTTCCTCAGAGAGGGATGTCGGACGACAGGAAGCCTCCTAGTCAGATTGCCTCTTACAATACCAAGGCTGCTCTGGAATTTGGGACAAGATTATTTCAACTATGAAGGAACACTATTCAGGGTCTAAGCTCATTTTGGGGTTGATTGGAGTGAGCAAAGTCAAGATTGACTTTTAATGATATGGATGTCATATGACATAGGACACCAGAGAATGTCCAAGTCATATGGCAAACCGCCTCCATCAATTTATTGCACCCAAATAGAACTTAGGCTCCCAAAGTAGTGGTAACTGGACCAAAACTACTTGAACAAGCTTTGGGTTACAAAAGGGGATCAATTCTGATAGACCTGAAGTCCAAGAAAAGCTGTACAGCCTTCTGGGAACTCTATGTCGTATGACACAGGACCTCTCGAGAGTCTTGTGTCGTCCGACATAGGCAGCCTGTTTCAGTACCCTTCAGTCATATTGATCCTACCTCGTTCCCAAAGCAAACCAAGCTATATTTATTAACTGAAAGCAGTAGAATAGTAATACTAAATGAGTATTATGGGAGGATCACATGGCTTTAATGGCCAAATGTGATAAATCACACATCTATGGCCATTATTATGTAGCCATCTCCTCCTAACTCAATGGAAACCAAACAAAATTCAAACTTTAATGGTGCTAATGCCACCAAATGTTCAGATCTGAGGTGGGGAGAAGTGAATATGTGGAACCACCTCTTTCTTCATTATTGCATAGCTCGGTATTTTGGAATCATTTGTTTGAGGTGACTGTAGATGTGTGGGTGATCCTCGAATTCATTTCTTCTCCTCCATATTCGGTGGTTTGGACATGTGAGAAGGAGACCGAGTGATGCACCGGTTAGGAGGCCGGAACAGTGGAGAAATGATAAAATGGCGAGGGGTAGGGGAAGACCCAAACAAAGTTGGATTAGAGTAATTGAAAATGATATGAATTTACTTGGAGTGGATGAAAGTATTGTGTTGAAGAGGCTGGAGTGGAGGGCAAAAATCCAAGTGGGGGGTTGATTTTTTATTTTTTATTTTTTATTTTTTATTTTTTATTTTTTATTTATTTTATTTTATTTTGTTTTATTTTATTTTATTTTTTTATTTTTTTTATTTTATTTTTTTTTATTTTTTTTTATTTTTTATTTATTTAAATTTTTTTTCACGATAACATATGAGGATTCATGTTAGCCGACCAAAGAATAAGTCCATAAGCATGGCAAAAGGGGACTTCCCCAAATCCAGGAAAACTCAAGCAAACTGCATGCTCAGAATCATTCTGTCCAACTGTTCAAACCACCAACTGAAACTGCCCTCCTTTGTCGTCTGACACAGGACTTCCCCAGGAAGGGGATGTCATCCGACGCAGGACAAACCACTAGCAGAAACCAGACAAACAACCAGGGGGAGAGGGAGGATAATTCCACCACCAACATCAACACACCAAGGCATAATAAACAGGTAGGCATGGCAAAGCACATAGGAGCACACAATGACACGAATCATACACAAAAAGAATGAGAAAATTGTCCAAGTTGATTAAAATCAAACACGCCTCTTTCGAGACTTTCAATCAAACATTGGACATTTAAAATCATTCAAAATGTGTTTGCAATATTTGTCAACAAGCAAGGCATGCAAATTTGGAATTTCATTGATGGTATAGAGACTGGATACAACTTGTGAGCCATGACAGGGGGCCACAGCCTTTACATAAGATGACTTGCATTACAAGGCAAGGGCTGGAGACAGTCTGCTCAGGAAGCTTCGGTGTCGTCTGACACAGGTCTTCCTCAGAGAGAGATGTCGGACGACAGGAACCCTCCTGGTCAGATTGCCTCTTACAATACCAAGGCTGCTCTGGAATTTGGGACAAGATTATTTCAACTATGAAGGAACACTATTCAGGGTCTAAGCTCATTTTGGGGTTGATTGGAGTGAGCAAAGTCAAGATTGACTTTTAATGATACGGATGTCATATGACATAGGACACCAGAGAATGTCCAAGTCATATGGCAAACCGCCTCCATCAATTTATTGCACCCAAATAGAACTTAGGCTCCCAAAGTAGTGGTAACTGGACCAAAACTACTTGAACAAGCTTTGGGTTACAAAAGGGGATCAATTCTGATAGACCTGAAGTCCAAGAAAAGTTGTACAACCTTCTGGGAACTCTATTTCGTATGATACAGGACCTCTCGAGAGTCCTGTGTCGTCCGACATAGGCATCCTGTTTCAGTGCCCTTCAGTCATATTGATCCTACCTCGTTCCCAAAGCAAACCAAGCTATATTTATTAACTGAAAGCAGTAGAATAGTAATACTAAATGAGTATTATGGGAGGATCACATGGCTTTAATGACCAAATGTGATAAATCACACATCTATGGACATTATTATGTAGCCATCTCCTCCTAACTCAATGGAAACCAAACAAAATTCAAACTTTAATGGTGCTAATGCCACCAAATGTTTAGATCTGAGGTGGGGAGAAGTGAATATGGGAGATTCACCTCTCCACCACCTTTATCATGCAAAATCTCAAATATTTCACATAATATCAAGATATATAAGCATGCAAGATGATATAGATGCATACAAGAGTAAATCAGAGAGAGAGAGAGAGAGAGAGAGAGAGAGTTTAGTGGCTACCTATTGTAGTCCACAAGGTAAAGACACCAATAGTATGGTGTTTACCCTTTCAACACACCAACAAGGAAGGCTTTCTTTGGATCTTGGCTTGGGTATGTGTATGTATGAGGAGGGAGGTGAGTATGTGTGTGAGAGAGAGAGGATGAGACTCTATTTTGATAGAGTTTCCCCCTTTACCAAAATCCTCCCAAAAGTCCCCCTAAATGATCAGCCATGCCTTGTATTTATAGGCAGGCTGATGGGATGTCCTATGTTGTCCGACATAGGGAGTTAAACCGCCTTTGGATAGCCGGTGTCGGACAACAGCGTACAGCTTTATGGCACAGTTGGGACCGAATGGATGGCAGGCCCAATGGGTTGAGTGATTAAATGGATAATTGGGCTCAAATTGCATTTTAGCAAATAAATGAGCCCAAAAATCAAGGAAAGTGGACCCAAAACACGAGTTCAGGTCGGGGTACTCACAGAGCCCCTCGGCGACATCACTTCCACGGGAAGTGGGGTCGTCGATAAAATGAGAATCCCGAGCCGGACACGAATAGCGGGGAAAGAGATGACCAAGATGGTCAAGTGGCTGGACCTCTTATGAAAAGGATTCCTACGTATCCCGTGGGGGAATCAAGCCAAATTGTAGTTCAACAAAGATGGACGTTTTGCGTTCTGGGAAATTGACCATGATGGTCGTGCGGCTGGACTTTTTATGAAAAGGATTCATACGTATCCCGTGGGGGAATCAAGCCAAATCGTAGTTCGTCAAAGATGTGGCGCTAATGAGTGGCCACGGGCTTTGTACCCAAAAGTGACTGTTCCAAGGGGAGTCACCCCGAGGATTTGACTGTTTCGATGGGGAGTCACCCGAGGATTGACTGTTTCAATGGGGAGTCACCCGAGGATTGACTGTTTTGATGGGGAGTCACCCAAAGATTTGACTGTTTCGATGGGGAGTCACCCGAGGATTTGACTGTTTCGATGGGGAGTCACCCGAGGATTTGACTGTTTCGATGGGGAGTCACCCGAGGTTTTGACTGTTTCGATGGGGAGTCACCCGAAAGATTGACTGTGTCTGGGAAATTTATACGGACTTCCGGAACGGGTAATTTATAGCCTTCCGGGCTAAGTATCTTGGTGGTTTATAGCCTTCCGGGCTAAATGATGTGAGAAAGACTGAGAGGTGGGCGTTTAGACCCGCATGAAATGGTGAGTTTTGATAATAAGCAGTCAAGAGGGACTGACAAAATTGATCAGGGGCAAAAGATGAAAATTATCCTTTCTGGAATGCCTATGTCGTCCGACATGGGGTTTTCCCCAGACTGTTTTAATTAAAACAGTTAGGTCGTAAGATAGGGGTTTCAAACCAAGAGCAGCCGGCGAGCTTGAGGAAGAGAAGGAGAGAAAAATTTGAAAAAACTCCCCCCAATTTTGATTTTAATCAAATTAAGGATGCCTCCGCGAGCGGAATCAAGAAGGAATGTGCAACGATTGTTGTCCGAGAGGAGGAAGCTCGTTGATCGGAACAAACGGAAGAAATTGTCGGAGGGGAATGGGCTTTATTCGAGCCTCGATTTTCATACTTCCACCATGGAATGAATGGGGGTAAGTATTCTAAACCATCGACCTTTCCCTTTTCTTTTCCGAAGTTGGATTTATAGGGATCGAGATAGAATTTGGGGAAATCTCACCCAAAGAGGAATTGCATGCTATGGAATGAGATGCATTGTCTTGGATAGATTTCTTTTTTTTATTTTGAAAGAATTATGTGATTTTAGAGATTGAAAATGCACACAAAAGAATGCACACATTAATATGAGTATGTTCTGATACCTGTGCTGTGCTTACCTGCAGGCTTTGCGGACCAAGGGGTCCCCTGAGGCGATTGCTACTATTTGGGGCCTTCTTCCCGGTTCCTCTGATTTGCCGGACAGTCCCAAGGGCTTGATATTTGCATCTGGCCTTGGCCCATTCTTTACTGCCGTCGGAGATTTTAGGGACATGCCTAGGAGCGTGGAGCTGGTGCGGGCTTTCAGGCAGTACTGGTGGGATTCTACCCACACTTTTCATCTTTCTTGGGGAGAGTCCACCATTACCCCTTATGATTTCACCGCCATTACTGGTCTGCGGTTCACGGGCAGACCTATCTTTTCTGAGGATCCTGGTGTCCTGAGCCCTGATGCCATTAGAGCACTGACTGGCTTGACCCTTCGCCCGAAGGGCAATGGGGTTCCACTGGCGGACCTGCATTCGGCTCTGACGCAGTAGTGTCATCTCTTCTCTGAGGGTGTTGCTACAGTTACGGCTGAGCAGTTGGCGAGGGCGTTTGCCTGGGCTGGATTTTCCGACACCCTGTTCTGTAATGCCTCTACCACGACATTGACTCTTCTGCTGGAGCCTCTTAGGGACTGGGGCCAAGTCTCCAACTTTTCGTGGGGTGAGGCTGGCTTGGCTCAGGTGTATAGAGCCCTGGATGAGGTGAGCAGGGGCTCTGTGACCTCTTTAGATTGCTATCAGACTGTTCTGAAGGTATGTCTTTTCTACTTTTTGCACATTAACTGTCGCATTGCCTTTTCTGTCATCATTGTATCACTGTTGCTGCACACTGAAAGCTTTTTGTCTCTGATTTCAGGTGTGGGCCTATGAGGTGTTTGGATGTTATGCCTGGACTGTGGCTGAGAGGATTGCTGCAGATTTGTTCCCTGCTATCCGCCGGTGGACTTTTGGAGCTAGGGAGAGCCGGAGAGTGGACGGGGTGAAGCCCCGGAAGATGGATTGTTACCATGACACGATGATTGCCCTGAGGGGCACGCCAGCATGGTTGAGGCTGTTTCCCTGGCATGGCAGGTATGGTGAGGATGTGGTTGGTGATGCTGCTTTGGTGACCAGGATGAGGAGGCTTCTGATCGGCCTGGAGGGTTATGCCTTGTACTTGGGAGAGAGGGTCTGTAGACAGCATGGTTATGGCACCGCCGCTCGCGTCCCTCACGATCCTCCTGAGGGGATTTGGTATACCCGGGCCCTGCCTGACCTGGAGCATTTGCGAACTGGTATTGACGCTGCTGAGCTGTCGGATGATGGGGATTATGGCCAGTTCGTCTTTACTCGGCTGGTGACCCCTCAGGTTATGGCCGCCAGGAGGGCAGCGGGGATGCAGATACCGATGCCTCCCCAATTTTTTGAGTATGAGGCTGGGGGTGCCATCCGCCGTTCTTCATTTGACATGTCTGAGACTCATCCCCATTTACGGCTTCCCCGCGGGACTACCTCTGTGAGCATTCTTTTCTTTTCTGCTTTGCCCAAGCCTTTTACTGCTTTTCTGTCTGTATTGATTGCTTCTGACTGCCTCTTTTGTGTTTATTCAACTCGGGTGCGATTGACGGCATCGCGGACGGTGATGTATGTTGCCTATGCTTGAGCGCCTAATATCAAACCTATCCCCCTAGCGCGTTATAGGTGGCACCACACTTTTAACCTCACCCAAAACGGTTGGTTTTGACGCGACATTTTTCAAATACACTAAAATGAATTTTTTCAAAATTTCTAATGGACTTTCGTACCTACCCCAAACCCTAGCATGTGTGGGCATGTTGCCATCGCAACATGGTTTCACAAAAGTACATGTCGTTCCCACGGCATGTTCTAACGAGAGATCATGTCTCTTTGTCAACGTGCACCGACGAGAGGTCATGCCGGATTTTTCCTTGAAATTCTTCAGGAATACCCGTTATGCTGCCCAAATTTCTCCAGAAATTGGGGCTGCTCGTTCGTCCCATAAATGCTTTGGTTTTGTTTAGGTATTATCGCCTGTTATTAATTTTGAACCAATACGTTTGGTGTATTTTTGGATGATGTGTCCCTAGGTTCCCCCGAGGTCTAGATTGCGTGAAATAAAGGATTAGCCTTTCCCAACCGTTCCTAGGACTTAAAAGCCACCAATTTCTACTTGAAGATTAATAAAGTGTTGCATGAGTCCATCTCCTTCCGTATTCTTCCCTCTCCCGTACCATCTCAGAGCTCTCTATCCTTCGCCTTATACATGCTCTTGCCTCTTCACCTCCGCAAGGCTACGTCAAGTTGGGTGTGCGCTCTCGTTCCCGGCGCTCATTGGTCCGTATTCCCGAGACGGAAGCAGTTCAAGTGCCCGAGGGGTCGGCCATCTGATTTGGAATCCAAAAGGCTCGGTGCAGAGAAGAGTATGGCCCACAAATCTGGAAGTTCATATCCCATGGGTCAGCAGCAGTGTAAAAGGTGTGTCCATCAAAGAGTTGCGAGCTACACTTGAAGATATTTTTCCTCGCAAGCGGGAGGCCCGGTTGTTTGCTCAGATTGCTAAAAGATAAGAAGGGCGACTTATGAAGGACAGAATGATTGAGAAGGGTCCTCACCGCACCGATGGCAACGATGCTCTTCCGTCCATCCAATGATGAAGCAGTCGATCAGTCCTCGTAGGGTCTAGAATGTCCACTGTAGGACATGAGTCTGTCGAGTCCAAGTTGGACCAATTTTTCTTTACAGTGATAAAAATATTTGTTTCTATTCTTGCTAGACTCGAGACATTACTAGCACACCCACGTTACACTCGATTGAAATGGTCTTATTCCAAATGATCACTTGTACTGCTCACCGACTAATGCTTTGAAATGACTAATGTTTGAATCGATCGGAGTGAGAAAATCGACTGATATCCCAATCTCGCATCTCTTGTGCTCACATATCTTCCTTCGTCCTCACCATCATGTTGTTCGTTGAATTTGCACGGATCTTCCTCGAAGTAAGCTCAAGCAAGCAATCGAAGACTTGATCTCGTTCGGATCATCCGGTGGGAACTGCGGTTGAAACCCTTCACCCTTAGGAAAGCTTTTACCTTACCCTCACTAAACAATATCCATTTCAATTCAAGATCGGCATGTCTTTGAAACCCATTTAGCCATCGCCAGAAGAAGAGGGACTATCCTTGAGACTCTCGTGATTCAAAGAAAGATCGACCGGTTCCAAGCTCAAGAACGACGAATGCAATGATCCATCCTGGGGACTAGTTGAAATTCTCTCTCAAGAAAAAAAAAAGAAAAGAGAGAGGCAAAAATAAAAAAAAATACAAAAAAAGAAGAAAAGAAAGAGAGCCTAGTCCCCAGCGATTCTCTCAGAAGTGAAAGTCAAAGGATCCGGTCGTTACTCAAAGGGAGTCTCAGAGCGAATAAAGAGACAGCACGGATGTCCCCTCACCATTACCTCTAACCGATCCCAAGTCGTCCTCTCGATTTTAGAGGACATTCCCATTACCATTACCCTTACCGTTACCCTTACCTTTGACCTTGCCAAAGCCAAGATTGACCTCTCATTCTTAGAGGCAACAAAGATGTAATCACATATATCCCTCACCTTAGAAATCCCAAACACATACCCGAGAGCCAACCTCTCATCTTTAGAGGTTCAGCCAGCAAAAAGCCTAGCCGACCTCTCGTTTTAAGAGGTCATGATATCCTAAATCACCCGAAGACCGATCGAAACCCCGAGACCCAGTCGCAGTTCCTACCGGATAGCAGTTTCATTCCAATATCGTCGAGATCTTAAAACAGATTATTGCTTAAAGCGGAGCCAAGTCTATCCCGGCTCAAAGGACCGTCAAGTGAAGATTGTGCAAATTCCCTCCGTTTATTCGACATTGTATGTGAGCATATTTCGTTTCTCCTCCGCAAACACCAGCCGTGAATGTCCCACTGGGGCTTCGCATCTGTGTCTCCCATCGACACTCCAAGAGGACACGTTCTTTCGATTCTCAAAAATTCTCGAAGGTCCTCACATCCCCGAACTTCATCGTTCATTCTTTTCATTCGGGATAAGCCCGAACTATGGCGACCTGAGCTCCTCCCAAGGAGGGGAACGTAGGCAACCATAAATGGTCTGGTCGAAACCACAAACATATCTCAGAAAATTCAGTCTCCCAAGGACCATACCCATACATTGTCTATCCTTCCGAGTTTGATTCTCGATATCAGTGGGCTTTCTCCTCAGGATTGATGAAAATATTTGCTCATATCAGCTTTGGCGGTCGACTAACCCGAACATCAATAAAGGGTTTTAAGAAGCCTTGTGATCATCACGAATAAGACAGGTTTTCAAGTGTCTCGAAAAGTCTTCTCTTTCTACATCATAGGAAGATAGAGCTAAACACCGTTTCGGTCAGCAGGGGCTTCCATACACTATTCCACACCTTGCGATGCTTATACTCTCCCAAAAGAGTCAAACCTAAAGCGAGAGTGTTATACAGAACTCGGGATTCATTCCCACCATTCGAAAAATACGCCCCTGCACGTAAACACTTTCGAGTCTTGTCCAGCGACTGATTGACTACGATTTGAAATGATGGGTTGCCTCCTCGGTCACAAGATGACTCTGCATGGGATGAAGCCGCATGGAATGTCCTCAAGTTGGGGCTTTGGTTAAGGTATCCCTCTGGCTCTCCTTACCAGATTCCCTCCAAGATTGCTGTGCACTGTCAACTGGGGCTTCGCCAAGTCGGGATCGTTCTCTGCACATTCTCTACTGCTTGCTGTCTCAAACGCGCGATACACTTTGTCCTCACTAGCAATGGACCTGCTGTAACCAGTACTCCCGGGAGCATCCCCGACTTGCCTAAGCTGCACCATATCATCCATACACCATCACTCACGGGAGAGGGTCCACCTCATTGTAAACACTTTCGTCCCATACATGATAGAGCAACTGATACATACACATCTGCTCACCAAGCCGTGCAAAAAAAGAAACCTCCCTACTTCCTATTCTCCCCAGCTGAGATGGACTTGTGCAACAAAAGATTAATAATGCATAAGCAAGAGGTTAAATAAAATGCAAAGTGTCTAGAGTGTTGTGTCTCCCCCGCAGAGTACAATAATCAGGTGATCGTGATGTGATCGTGAGGACTGCCCCTCGAATCAGAATCTTGGACAGCAATTCCAAACCCTGCAGGTAGCAAACCCCGCCTCTATTATCTTCATAAGGCCCAGAACTACGGTCGGCTTGATTCCCTTTTCAAGGGATACGTAGGAATCCTTTCTCCAAAGGTCCAGCCATCTGATCTCACCAGCGTCATCTGAAAGAGCCCCAGTTGCCTCAGCCCCCAAGCATTGCTTGTCAAAGAAATAAAAGAAAGAAGAGCCCCAGCTGCCCTAGAAACCAGACAGCAAGGATCACCAGTCTTGGCGACTTCAAAAGCCTATTCTGCATGATAAGCCGAGACAAAGAGTCTGCATCTGTCAATCTCCCCAGCAAACGTCAACAAGTGGTAGCCTCAGCCCTCAAACAATACTTGTCAAAGAAAAGAGTCCCAGCTGCCACAAGAATCCAAACAACAACCGAAACCTTCCCAATCAGACCAGCGACCTATCCTTCACCGGAGACATCACCCAATTCCGACCATCACCGATCTCCTCACCTCCAACAACAACCGTTCCCAACACAGTTCCCCTGTTCCATAGCCCAAACCAATTTCGCTCAACACCTGCGCACTGGAAATTGCCCAAGCTGCTCAATCTGGAAATCTGAGTTTGTTCCGTTCCGAATCCGAAGCTGATTGAAGATCCTTCCACCTAACGTGGTTGAAGGAACGTGGACTACGAGGGTAACGATTTCCTCACTTTTATCTCTCATTTACTGTTTATTTGTCTCGTTGCAATCTATTCATCGGACCTGATAATTGGACTCCATCTGTCCCCAATTATCAAGTCCCAACTGCCGATCTCTCTGTTTAATTGTTTAGCTTGGTTTTGTTGATATTCATAATGTGATTTTGTGGTATTTGTTTTTCATTGGCCAAGGGAGTGTGGATCTTCCCATATCCATGTCCCCTTGGTCAATTCATTGTGAATTCACTGTTTCTGAGTTGTTTTGGTATTGTGTTGGGATTTGGATTGATTTTTGTTAGATCTGTGCTCAAATTGTGAAGTCTCTGCAAAGTGCCTTGTTGTGTCACGCGACACCATTGATCCTTCAGATCCTGTGTCACGCGACATAATTTGCCTCTGCAGAAACTACTTTCAGTTGTAAGTATTGTTCCTCCTAGTTGTAAATGGGATGTGGCCTCCCATGGCAAATGGCTTACAAGTTGTATTTCCCCCTTGTTGAGTAATAAAACAAAGCACTCTTATGCATTTTACACATATCTTGTTACACACACTTTGCACACACTTTTGAATGAGTTGAATATTGAACATTGAAAGACTCGTCTACGGACGAGGCGTGTTGGGTGAACTCTCGGTTCTTCCCAACACGTAACCTGACCCCCGAACCCATTTTCTCACAATAAAAGGTTTTCAATGTTTCCTCTTAAAACGGCGTGGCGACTCCTATTTTTATTTTTCGGTGAGCACACATTCACATATACAGTCCCAGCAAGCCGCATATTCCAAACCCTTCTAACCCATCTACCTCAAACCGCTCCTACCACAGAATCTCAGCTGCCTCCCTCCTTTACCTAAATCCCTTCCACTTCCACCGCTCCTTCTAATTATTGCCAAATTCTTTCTACCCTTCAACTGATCCAATCCCAACTGATTGTCAACCAAGGTCACATGATGAAACTCACTGAATCTAACCTTGCATTGGCTGCCTCCAACTCATCCCTTGAAGCCTCCAATCGCTCCCTACATTCCAAAGTGGACTCTCAAGCCACTAAAATGGCCATCCTTAAAGCCCAATTGATTGATGCCATTAAGGGGGAGAGAGGTTCCACAAATCAAACCACTGAAGCTGTTAAAACCGTAGCTGAAGCATGCTTTTAGGGATTTAAGCAAAATCTGGCTAGTGGAGTCCTCAGAGCTATGGGTGATGCAGTGTCTAAAACTCAACTTCATGAGATGCTCACCAAGCTATCAGATGAATTTGTCTCCTCCACCAACACTGCCCTTGAAACTTTCATGAAAACCATTCAAGACTCTCAACCGCAACAACAAGCTTCAACCTCAACCGCCCCATCCCAAGCCGCCCTTGATGCCTTGGAACTCAAGATCCTGACTGAGCTGGACTCCCTCAAAGACAGAATCAATGTTGACCAAGCTTCAACCTCAACCGCCCCATCCCAAGCCGCCCTTGATGCCTTGGAACTCAAGATCCTGACTGAGCTGGACTCCCTCAAAGACAGAATCAATGTTGACCTTAACATTGTGGGAGACAGTCTCAAGGATAAAATCAAAACATTTGATGATGACATCAGTTTTAGATTTGAGAACCTCAAGGCTGGATTCAACCTGAAGCTGGATAATTCAATCAAGGAGTTGAGAACCTCCATGAATGTATCTATTGATTTGGAACCCTTGAGAGAAGCTCTCTCCAACCAAACCGCAGATATTTAGGGGGAGATTCACACTTTCTACAACTCTCTCAACTCCTCCATTGAGCTTTACTCTAGTGAAATCAAGGAGAGTGTTGCTGCCAACACCAGATCTATTAATGCTGTGAACTCAACCGCTGCTCAATCAGTGACCGCACTCAGAGCAGTTGAGACTACCCTTGGAAGAAATGCTGAAGAAGTTAGAACTTTAAGGAGAACCCTTCATGGAGAAAGATCAGCATTCAGACCCTCTGGATCGCGTGTACCTGAGCAAGAAGTTACTCAACGCCGTGATCAACCGGACTATCAATCTTCTCAGCGACCGCATCAGCATCAGCATCAACCGCATCAGCAATAGGACCTCTCTTTACTTGTAATTTCTTTCCCTTTTTGCTGAACTCCTTTTTGACATGTTGGACCGCACTCTTTGAATCTTTGTCCAACTTCTTTTTTTTTGTAACCTTTGTATTTTGCTTTTCTACCTTGTAAATGTAATTGCTCGAGGTAGTAATGAAAAATGCATCATTGGTTCCAAAACCTTGTTCATATCAAACTGCTTGTTTGTAGAACAATGAAACCACTTATGGTTTACAACCTCATTCAAACATTTTCCAACTTAAAATCATATTTTTGAAATGAAGGTTAAACATTCAGTTTAAACCGCACTTTAAACTTAAACTCATATCTTTTCAAGTGCACTGAATGCATTTCTATACTTTCAGTGTGCATTGACTTGGGACATGAATTACCATGATAATTCGTATGGACATGTTTTTACCAAGTACAATGTTTGCTTTTGTTATAGTAGGTAATGGCATCAATCAAATAGGGGGAAATTATTGGGTATGCACATTTTAAACCTCCTATTTTTTATTTAGATTTGATTGATACCATAACCTCCTGTCTATTTTAAGGACTTTAGGACCCTATGTAATGAAGCTTAGACTTTAATTTTTTAGCTAAGTCCATTTTATAGAATAGGTTAAATTTAGGCTTGAAGACTGGCACAAGACTCATTGGATATAAGGTTGCAGTTCCAAGCAGTTTCAAAACCGCACTTATGAACCGCACATGAAACCGCATGTGGAATTCCTCTTTGAATCTGCTCCTTGAACAAACTGCAGTACAACCGCTTGGTGAACTGCACTTGTGCAAATCCAATATTTCAACTGCACTTTGCAACCTCCTGGTAAAACCGCATCTATCCAATTGCTCCACTCCAGGACCGCATCCAATGATTGAAAACTTGAAGTGAACCACTTTTTACCGTTGGGATCCATGTCAGCAATATCAAAAGTCAACCACTAAATCTTGTCACGTGATTCAATGTCAGAGAAGATCTGCAAGGATCTTGAAAAGGTGACAGGTGTCCTAATCTCATTGCTTGCAGCTGGAGCCTGATCAACTTTATCTGCAGCAGCTGTACCAAAGGACAAAAGTAGATATTGTGGACCAATGGGAAAGCATCAAGTACTGTCCTTGCAACAGCTGTGTCCAATGGCTAGTTCCTTGGTGCTTGGGTATAAATACCCCCAATCTTCACCATTTGAAGATTGCTTGAAAAATTGAAAGTGTTGTGTTCATAGAAGCTGAAGCTCTGCCCAAAAATTATTCAACCCTTTGAATCTTCATCTTCAACCTTCAAGAAATATTTCCCAGCTCAGAAATCAAGCCTTAACACCATCAAGAATCATTGTGCTCTACATCTCAAATATTTAAAGAGCCTTGATCTTGTTCTCACACACACACCTCACTTGTTTAATCACATAGATTATTCATTTGAGATACACTGGTTATAGTCTAGGATTTGATCTTCATAGAATAGATTTTAGATTTGAGTATCGATCTTTGTAACTTGTAATCTCTCATACTCAATAGTAAAATCACTCTTGAAAATCCAAGACTAACCATCTTGGTAGTGGACGTAGATCGTTTATCGATTGAATCACTCCAAATCAGGTGTTCTTACTTTACTGCATTAATATTTCTTGTGATTGCTAATTATTTATCTTTATCTCTGTTTGATCTTATTTTTAGTTATCCATTATTACAAATTGTGTTTGGAGTTAACATTGTCAAAACTACACTTGTTTGTAAACTGCACTTGCCAACTGCTCCACCAAAACCGCTTTATAAACCGCCTCTCCCAAAACCGCTTGGTATCTCTATTATTCCGCTGTGCATTTTACATCTCTACTTGCAGTCTATTATCAACTGCAAGCGGTTTTGTAAGCTTAGAGGTTTAGTCTTAAAAGAGGGCGAAAAATTTGAAATAGCTATTTACCCCCCCCCCTCTAGCTGTATTTTCACCCTTGTTGCCACCTTTGGGACCAACAAATGACAGTATTTAAAATGCGGTATCAATGGAATCAAACGATCCGGACATTAAAGGTACGATCAACGAGCCAAATGGCTCGGACTTGTAAAGTTGCGTAATTTAAATGACAATATCAACGGATCAAATGATTCGGACTTTTTAAATGACTATCACCAACCAAATGGTTCGGACTGTAAAGTTGCGAATCGACGGATCAAACGATCCGGACCGTAAATGACATAAAAGTAAAGAACGGGGCCGGAACGCCGTTTTAACCCGAGATTATTTCTCGTACGGGAGAGAAGATGATCTTGGACTAAAACGTATCGGACCCCGTAGATGGTGTGACGTCTACATTGCAATGATTTTTGAACGAAGCGGTTGTAGCGTTTGATGCGTAAACCGAGATGGAACGAGTGTTTAGGGAGAGAGAGTGTTACCTATAGCTAGGGGTTGACTCTTTTGGCTCGGTTGACATATATGGGATACGGTTTAGTGTTTGAAAGGGTATTTTGAGTTTGTTTGGTTCATGTTTGGTTGAAAAACGAGGTTTTCACGCAAATCGAGAAAAAATGGGGCTCGAGAGAGGGTGGAAAGGGTTTATGCCGTGGGCTTTGGTGAAAATGGTTAATATTTTTCCTTTTTGAAATGTTTTGACTGCCCTTGTATTTATAGGGTGAAATTGTAAAAACAGTCCGGACGGACTTATTCTCAATTTGGGGAGGTTTTGTGGTATTTTGGGAAATGGGAGGACTTGTTGGCAATTCTGGTTTTCCCTGTAAAACAGTCCGGACGGACTGTGACTCAATCTCAGGGGCATTTTGGTCTTTTCACCTTGAAATCTGATTGATGTTGATTTGAGGGCCTTGACATGCGTGACACGTGCCCCTGTGACTCAGCTAGGCTAGGGTTTTCATCCCGTTATTCTCGGTTTGTCCGTTTTTTAAATAACTGTCCGGAAAATGTCCGAAATGCCCCCGGAAAGTGCCGAAAAGTGCGTTTTTCAGGAAAAGTTGTACTTTTACGTGTGATAACGTGTGTTGAGTACGCTTTGACGTTGTGATGCACGGGGCAGTCCCGAGACGTCTCGTTGGCTTGAGAACGGGGAGTTTAACGGGTTTCGGTTAACCTGGAGCGGGTCAGTTAACGGATTCTGGTTAACTTTTAACGGATTTTGACGATCCGGATTTGGGTACTTACAGAAGCCGGCCAGCATGAAGCCGTCTTCAACATGCTTGATTTCCAGGATAGGTATTCCACCTGTGTCAGTGCCCTCCAAAGTTACTAGGTCTCCATAAATGGTTGTTAGATCTTAGATCCCCCTCTGAAACGAACTTCACGCACTGATGGAGGCTCGAAGCGACCTAATTGACTTGGTGCAACCAAGGTCTTCCCAAAAGAGCATTAAAGGTGATTGGGATATCAATGACTTGGAATTCTACGGGTATCATCTTCTTGCCGAACCACAAGTTCAAAGTAGCAGCCCCAAGTACTGTACGAACGTTGAGTCATAGGCCTTGACTGTAAGGGAGGAAGGCTTCAGATCGGTGGGCTTGATGCCGAGCAGGCTCATGATCTTTGCTGGGAGGATGTTCATTACAGACCCATTGTCAACTAGGACCCGAGGGAGGCGTCATTCATCTAGCTGGACCATGATGAAGAGAGGCTCATTATGATCTGCTCCAAACTGAGGAGATCAAGGTCTGTGAAGGTGACTATGTTTCCGTAGTGGATGTTCCCAATTAGTTGCACCACATCGTCAGGGGTAGCATCATTAGGGACTAGTGTGCGGGCCATACTTTCCTCCAATTTCAGCTTGTGGGGATAAGATGAGGTGAGCAAAGACCACAGAGAGATGTTAGCTTAAGTTTGTTTCAACTGAGTGAGTATAGGATCCTCTTTCTCGGGGTCTGGAATTTCAGCTGTCTTGGCATAACGGTTACGGTTCTCCTTGGGTGCTTGATCTGCTGACTTCTTTTCTGTCTTGGGATTACCCTGGTGGATCTGCTCTAATCTAGTCAACAGGTTCACTTCTCCCTCTGGCTTATCTGTTGCCTCTTTACAGGACTATTTCAATGCTGCTAAGGTCAACGAGGAGCTTGCTTAGCAACTGGTCACCGGTTCTGACTGATTTTATTGCAAGTTTCCCGGAGTTTAGCAATGGTGAGGGGCTAAGCTTGGGGATATTGAGTATTACTGGCTTTTAACTGGGCAGATTTCCAGATTTTTCCCAAGTTACGGGTTTCTGAACTTGAGGTTGCGTCGTTGTTCCTTGGATGGCCCACAGAGCTAGGGCCTCTTCCGATTCATCCTGATCATGGTCTGCATTGTCCCATGCTTATTTGAGCTTGCCCACGGTTAGCAAGCAGCGGGAACTATTACCTCCCGGACTCGGTGGCTTCTTCCCTTCATCTCCGGCTTTGCTCAGCAGCCTCGACTGCCTTTTATAATATTTGGCGCTAGAGATTACTATGGCATTTTATATGGGAGGAGCATCTGGTATCATGCCGGTGTCCAGGACCTCTCTCAGGGCTGTGATACACTCAGGAAAGGTGACTTCCTCCTTGGTAATCCTGACAAGGATTGTTACTTTGCCTCCGGGTGGGCTTGATCTGACAATGTTTACTTTCTCATTGGGGAGGATAGGAGACAGTCTTCCTTTCTCTAACAGATTTTCAACTATCTGCTTAGATCAGATGCTCGAGAATCCCTTCCCCAAAGCATGGTAGGCAGTGTTGAATTCCACGACATCTACATATTCAGCCCCAGGAAAATCCATGGCTTTCATGTCTTCGGTCCCCTGAAGTTTCTTTAATTTTTCGGCTGTCGGCTTCCATCTCATCGTACACCATTTTCCTCTCGTTTTTGCAGGCTGGGAAACCACGAGTGAAGGATTGACAATGCCCGTTCGTATGTCCCAAAGTGGCGACTCGTGATACCTGAGTCCAAATGAGGAGCACTCGGGGTCCGTTCCCGGGTATCAGGGCTATTAAGAAGGCGTCATGTGGGTCCATGGGTATGAAGGCAACTGGAGTGGCTTCCAGATCCATAACCCTTTTTAGCGATTCCAGGCACTCAATGTGCTCAAGACGTTCAGCAGTGACTCTCACAGCAGTGATGCCGTCCATTCTAGGGTAGGAAGAAAGGGATCCAATGACGTTTACAAACTCATTGTCTGCTGGAGGCTGAAAGCTTGCCTTTTCGATCAGTGCTTCGATGAAATTTCTCCATTCGCCTACTAGTTTTCCATAGGGGACGTTATGCTCCAAAATCTCAGATCCATATTCCTCTTCAGATGGGTTCGGCTGCTCCTCACCCTCTGACGTATTTGGGCATTGACCACAGTCGCATCTTGAGAGGGGCTCAATATAGATGTCAGTTTCCATTGGTTCCTCATCCGCATTTTCTGGCGGCTCTTCGTTGTCACTGGCCGATAACCACCCATTGTGTCTGGTGTTCATGCGGTCATTTTCGGCGTGATCGTTCCAAGCTGATTCTGGGTCTTGGGCCTCAGTTGATTCTTCGCTGTCGTCGTCATCACTGTCATCTGAATCATCATCACTGTCGTCAAAATCGTCATCCCAAACTACCCAAATTTTGGCTAAGAGAGAGCGCCGATCATTGTTATCAGGGGAATACAAGTGCGTGCAACCACAGAAGTTGTCATAGGCCCCTAATGCTGGAAGTGGCAATTGCGACTCGGCTTTTCCTCCCAGGAACTGCGGGGGAAGAGTGAGAGGCAGCGTATTTGACTCCAGGCAGGATATGGAAGCAATCCTCCTCATCTGATCCTTTACCTTCACTGTCATCAGGACTGTATTCGGCTTCTCCCAGTACCATTTTACAGAAGTGTATTAGCTCAAGGTGTGCTTCGGCCTCTTTACTAATAAGCCCTAATACGAGTGCCCACCTGAAGCTCTCTTGTTCAATCCTTCTTGAGTATTCCAGCCATCTTGTGTAAATGGTTTTCTTATAGTTTGATCTCAATGGCCCCAGTTCTCCAGTGTCAGCTATCTCTTCCTCCGAGAAGTAGTGAGCTTCATATTTGTGCAAGGAGCTGCTAACATGGGACCAGGGGGGATTAGCATGTTCCTCATTCTCAAGGCTAAGAGGGAATTCGAATTCAGGATCCTCGACAAGGTTAATCATGGGTATTTGGGAGTCCTCGTTTGCTTCCTTGGTTAGCTCTTCATCCAAATTTTCCTGAGAGGGCTCTCCGATTTCAATCATGTTCTCCTTGTTGTTATTCCTAGGGAATGGATTCTTGACTGTATTGGGCCCTTCAGGTACCTCCAGCTTTCCCTTTTCAATTAACCCTCGTATAGCCTTCCCAGAGTTATACAATCGTCAGTAAGGTGCCTGTGGTACTGATGAAAAGCACAGTGTTTAGTAGTATCCAAAGGGATGTTGAGGTCCCTGGGTTGGTAATTGTCCAAAGGCCGAATCAAAACCTCCTTGACCAGTCCTCTGAAAACTTCGCTCAGGGGCATTCCGAAATTACTGAACTTTATATTCAGAGGCTTGGGCATCTCGACTTTCCTAGGCACGAAAGGAGTGGCATTGTTGCAATTCTGACCGGCAAAGTTAACAGCTTCTTTGCCCTTGGGCTGGGCAGGAGCAGGATTAGAAGTAGTGGCTCGGTACCGGAAAGTATGAGTAGCGGCTTGTTGTTGATTGTAAGCCTTTTCAATTTAGCCCCAGAGCTGACCATGGCACGCAGATCTGGATAGGGGAAATTGCTGAGGGATGCTCTTAAGTGAGGCTTCAAACATGACTGAAAGATGTCCAACTTTTCTTCATTAGAAGGAGGAATGGCCATTTCACTCAGCATAAGGTTCCAACGTTTGTAAAAGTCACCAATGTTCTCATTAGGGCATTGCATAGTTGTTTGCAAGTCTACCCGATTCGTCTCCCATTCCAGGTTGGCTTTGTATTTTTCGGTGAAGGCGTTGGTGATCTGTTCCCAAGTGGCCGTGGACTCGGGCTTCAATTTGAAGAACCATTTTAGAGCCCCCAGTTTTAAGGAGGGGCTGAAGTAATCAGACAGCTACTGGTTCGTGCACCCTTTGGCTTTCATAGCTAGGGTATAGGTGTCCAGATGGGTTTTTAGACAGGCAGTTCCATCAAACAGTTCCACGCTAGGCATCACGAACTTGTGGGGTAAAGGCATAATAGAATCAGGATCTGTGGGCCGGAGGGCATCCTTCTTTCCTGTCAGCTTGGTAATCTACGCTTTTATTTCCTTGTGTTGTTCCATGAACCAAGCCAGATGAGGGTCCAGTGGTAGAGCCAGAGCGTTCAAGCCAGTGACTGGGCTGGAGAGAGGAGTTACCATTGGCGGCACACTAGTAGAGGGTACGGCCGGTTCGGGGACATAGGTGAAAACCTGTCCTTGGCCTAAGTTTCCCTGAGGAGGGTGAGTATGAGCCTGAATAAAGGGATAGAACCCAGCGGCTTGCTGCTGATTTCCAATTGGCAATGAGGGTGGTGGCAGACCTGAGGTGGCCGGGTAGCTCGGGTTTTCGGGGTGAGACTCATAGATAGGCTTAAAGGCGGGCTGCGGTCCTTGGTTGTTGAACTGCATGCCTGGCTGCGGTGATGATGTATAACCGGGAGGATACTGCGGTCCCGGTGATTCTGATGAGACTGGGATGGAGGCTTGCTGACCCATTGGACCTTGAGTGAGAAATGGGTTTATGAGGATGGCGAGGCGCCAAGAGTTGCGGGACCAGCATCATTTTTGAGGAGGGACAGCTGACTGTTGTCCTGAACCAAACTGCGGTGGTGGCATGCCAGATTGTTGCTGCGGTACTCTGAATTGTTGTTATGAAGGCCCGGGCTGATCAGTTCCAAACCGCGGTGGGATCCCAACTTGCTGTGGCATTCCAAGGTACCCCCAACCGTGGGAAGACATTCCGTACTGATTCTGTCCCCACTGAGGAACTGCAAATTGGCTTGTCCCACCAGGCTGTATGGGCCTACTAGACTGTGGTTGAGGAGCTGGCTGACCCATAGGTCGAGAAGCATGGGCTCCGGTACCATAGGAGGCTGGTGGTGGCATCCTTGTTTAGTCAGGGCGACCGAGAGTGGGGTTAGTGTCCTCTTCCTCTTCCACGGTGAAAGTGTCGTCGGGATTGAGATTGACGGCCAAACCATGGCTCCTAATAGCCTCCAGAAGGTTGTTCATATGAGCTTCCTGCCGCAGTCTCATTTGTTCGGCCAACTAATTCCACTGCTATTCTGTTTAGGGAGTCCCGAGAGGCGGAGTGGTATTGTCCCGATTGTTACCAGCTGATGCAGACATTCCAAAATTCGGAGTTGAAGCGAACGGTGAAGCTGACGATGCGCTTGATTCTTCCCAACTAGCCAGACGGTGACCTGGTGTCCGTACCCAAGCCTTGCGAGGTGCTGCGGGAGGAAGATATAAGGGAGGTTCAGTGGGACCCTCAACCTGTAACCTCGAACAAGGGTTCTGTAGGGAAAGCAGGTCCCACCGACCGAAAAGGAAAACGAACCTAAGGTCTGGCGAATCATAAAGTCTTAACACTCATTCGATGTAAATTACCGACAAAGCCAGCGTCGAGGATCAAGATCAGGTCAAGGTGCCTGACAAAAGGCTGGCATGACCTTGACTGATAATAGTCCACAAGGGATCTTGACTCGTCGTTGGTTAAGCAGTAATTAAACATGGACTGGGCATTAATCCTTGATGACTCGGTGTCATACCGGGAGCCGGTGCATAAGCCGTGCGGGTCAAAGTCAAAGTCCAAGCCCCAATCAAGATCGGGTCAAAGTTCATGGCGGAAAACCGGCATACTTCGACTGAGTTAGGCCCACGGGGGATCCTGACTTGGCACGTTGACTAGGGTTTAACCTACACAGGGTATACACTGACACAGTCTGTCACGGACCAGACCTTAAACCAACCGAGTCTCGGACAAAGAGTGTGTCACGGACAAGTGCAGGGTCGACACGAGGGTAAACCAATGGTTGTTTGGGTCATCCCGTGCTCGCACCGAGAGGCGTAATAAGGCCTCCCAGGCTGCTACTGAGATTTCCCGGGTTATGGACATAGTGTTCAGTGTACAGTCAACGTGCACGTAGTGTGCGGCAGTCTATATTCTTTTATGAGTATAAACAGAAATTTTCAAATGTGTCTTAAAAGCATGATGCATGCAAAAAAGATTTTTTTTTTTTTTGAAAACAATTTTTTTTGAAGTGAGACCAGTATGTGGTGTTGTTCCCCCATAACTTATCCCCGGCTCCCATAAGGAGGCATTAAGAGGAAGTTTAATGGTTTCCATCCTATATACTGAGTATCATTTTTTGAAAAGACATGTACACACATAAATGCACGAGCACATAAGCACATAAAATTCAAACAGTCAAGGAAATGAGTCCGACAGTCAAAAATTGACTTTCCCGAAGCACGCACGCACACAAAACAAAAGTTTCAAGTGTTTGGAACGGAAGTTTGACCCGCAAAAGCTTCTTTTTTTTTGAAAAAAATAAGTTTTATTTATTATTTGAAAAACGAGTTTTTTTTAATTTTTTATTTAAAAAAAAAACTGTTTATCCCCAGCGGAGTCGCCACTGTGATGTCACCCGATTTTTCTTTCGCGAAAATCTTTTCGGAGTCGCCACGCCGTTTTAGTTTAAGGGCCAACACTTTGAAAAATGCCTAAAATTTGAGAAAATGAGTTCGGAGGTCACGTTACACTCCGGGAAGAACGTTTGACGTTCACCCGGAATGCCTCGTATAACGAGTCTTCCTCACTTGAAACTTTTTGTTGTGTGTGCGTGTGTGTTAAAAAAAGGGATTTTCTTAAAAAAGGAGTTTTCTGAAAATAACAGAAATTCTAGGGACTGAACTGAAAAATAGCTTGAAAACAGTGAATAAACTGAAAATAACAGAAAATTGAAAACTGTTTGCAGAGGACAAAGTCATCCGCGTGGATGAGACTCTAGTGCAGTCTTATCCGCGCGGACAGCTCTGCAGTGTCAATATTTTTTACAGTTTCCAGTTTAGTCACTGTAATTTCCAGAAAGTTAACTGGATTTGCAGGACTTAACTGGAAATGTAACTGAAAGCAGAAAATGAAGGAATTGTATGGATTTTTGGCATCCATGTTTTGTCCTCTCTTTCCCTAGACTTTAGTTAGTGGTCATAATTGATGAATCCACTTAACCAAGTCATCCCGGAAGTATGTTAGGACTTTGAAAACACTTCATTTGCTAGGGATAAGGGGAATTTTGACATGAAAAGTAAGTTTGACAAGAAATTTAGGTAAAAATGTATCAACTTTAGAGGAAGATCTCTAAGGTGGTCATGAGAAGACCATCCTTGAGACCTATACTCAAGTGTATCTTATACATCTTGTGTGACCTATTTTGTGAGTCTAGATGATTTTCATCCAAGGAAAGTGTTCCAAGATGAGCATCTTAGATATGGGGAGGGGGATTTGCAAGGAAATAAATAATGTGGACCTTTTAAAATGGTCATCTATGGAGATGGACTCCAAGATGACCATACTTTAGGTCAAAAGGCAAGTACCAAGGAAATGTAAATAAAGGGACAAGGGGATTTGCATAATTAAAAGTATGGACCCTTGTAGAAAATCATCCATAGAGATGAACTCCATGGAGATCCTCTTGGATCCTTGGGACAAGAGGGGGAGGAGAGTCAAACAACAAGTAGTAAGTAAGACTACACAATTTAAATATGGAGTAAGTGTATAAACAAGAGAGATATGAGTAGAGGGAGTAAGGGTTCACCAATTTTCTTGGGTTTGTGTTTAGGGTTTGAAGGTTTCAAGGGGTTAGGAGTAGTTTTGGTGTGGATTTGAGGTTGAATTTGGTGTGGATTTTGAGTTATGAAAGTGTAAATGGCTGTTTGGGGGTGGGTTTTGACAGCATAACAGTAGGTTTTCGAATTTTTTGGCCTCTTGAAACTGAGAGAGAAGGGCTGTATTTATAGGTTGACTGGTTGACGATCTTATCCGCGTGGATAAGATTGTAGGTACAATCTCATCCGCGCGGACCATATCAGCAGCGTGCCTGATCCTGTGCAGAAAGCAGCTTTGGCTTTTTGTAAATGGTCAATTATTCTTTTTTCTTGGAAATGACAGGTTTCCAGCGAGGTATTTGTCCATTTTTTTATTCCTAAGAAGTCGTTCCTCATTTAAATTGTCAAAATAATGTCCAAAATGCCTCTAAATGATCATAAATCATTAATTTGGGCTGATGGAACATTAACGACCCAGATTGGGGCACTTACAACGACCACCGCCGCGAGCATTGGATATGTTGCGTTGCTTAAGCCACCAATCCGGATATCCATGTAATTAAAAACATGTGGTACTATCATGACCCATCTTCTTACAATGAGTACATGTGAGATGGGATTTATCAGGGTTGTCGCGACCACGAGCTCCACCGGTACGAACAGCAAAACTTACCACATCTTCAAGAACAGGTTTGGCAAGACGAACCCGCTCATCCTGAGCCACCAATTTATATGCCCTCTAAAGACCAGGAAGAGGATCCATGGATAAAATATTGGTGCGAGTATTGGCATGATACTCTGAATTCAAACCCATAAGGAATTGATGAAGCTTGCCTATCTCTCTGCGATTCGCATGTTGTTGAGCAGCCGTGCAGTTGTCACAGCAAGTGCAATTAATCAAGGGTTCATGACTATGGAGTACTTTCCACAACCCAGTCAATTTGCCAAAATACGTGGCCACCGACATGCCCTTAGTTTGCTCACAACGAGCAATTGATGCCTTCAACTGTTAAATATGTGGACCATCAACCACAGCATATCAATTTTTGAGAGAATCCCATAAACGTTTAGCATCTCTAAATTTCGAGAGAATGCTTTTGACAATAGATTCAATAGTATTCATGATCCAAGAAATCAACATGGCATGAATAGTATTCCAATCGGATGTGGTGCAGGGAAGAACATGTTGAGTAATCGGAAGGGGGGATTGCCATGAATAGTATTCCGGTCATCTCTTCCTAGAGCCCGAAGAGATCCCGTATGAACTTACTAAGCATTGTTCGCTCACCCCTTCTTATTCTTTCCCCTCCCAGGGACGTTCTCAGATGAGGCTTTAAGTAGGCTTGGAAAATATCCAACTGTTCTTCATTGGAAGGGAGAATTGCCATCTCACTCATCTTGAGGTTTCAACACTTGTAAAAGTCCTCAATAGTCTCATCGGGACATTCGTCTGCAGGTCTTCCCGGTTTGTTTCCTATTCCAAACTGGCTTTGTACTTCTCGGTAAAAGCATTAGTGATCTATTCCCGAGTAGCCCTAGCCTCAGGCTTCAACCAGAAGAATCATTTTAGAGCGCCCATCTTTAAGGAGAGACTTGAGTAGTCATCTAACTGCTAATTCGTACGTCCTTTGACTTTCATGGATAGGGTGTAAGTATCCAAGTGGGTCTTAGGAAATGCAGTCTCGCCAAACATCTATAGATTGTGCATCACGAACTTGTGAGGTAGAGGCACAAAGGAGTTGGGATATGTGGGTCGGAGAGCGGCCTTCTTCCCTGCCAACTCAGCAACCTGTGCTTTTATTTACTTCAGCTGTTCCATGAACCAAGAAAGTTGAGAGTCTAATGGCGGAGCCAAGATGGCCAGGCCGGTGGCAGAGCTGGAGAAAGGACTCACCATGGGTGGCACACTGGTGGAAGGGATGGCTGAACCCGGGGTGTAAGTGTAAACCTGTCCTTGGCCTAAGTTGCCCCGAGGGGTACAAGTAGAACCCTGAGCATAAGGATTGAGACCGAAGGCGTGTTGTTGATTCCCTATCAGCAAGAAGGGTGGAGGCAAACAAGAGGTGGTCGCGTAGCTTGAATACTCAGGGCCAGGATCAAGGTGTAGTTTAAAGGAGGGTAGAGACCCCTGATTCTGAATGACACTTTCGATCGTGGTGGCGGAGTAAAAACCTGGAGGGTACTATGGATAGGATGAGCCGAATGGGACGGGAATAGAGGTTTGTTGTCCCATGGGGGGCGATCATGAATGGATTTTGTGAGACTTGTGCGGTGCCGGGGGCTGGATGTCTTGAACTGGATTGCTATTGAGGCATCCCAAATTGCTAAGAAGAAGAAGTTCCAAACTGATCCATAGTTGACTGTCGTCCCAAACCCAACTGAGAAGTCATACCAAGCTGCTGTAACTGAGAAGCCCCTGACTGATCTGTACCAAACTGTTGAGGCATACCAAACCACTGTGACATACCGAGCTGACCCTGACTGCGTTGAGGCACACCACACTGGCCCAAATCGGACTGAAGTCAATTTGTTTCCCCAAACGACTGTCTCGGACCGGACTGTGAATGTATACCAGACTGAGGCTGAGAGGATGGCTGATTTATAGGTTGAGACGAGTGTGGCTTGGTGGGAGTTCCATATGAGGAAGGTGGTGGAATTCGACGGTAGTTTATCTGACCAAGAGAGGGATGGGGATCCTCTTCCTCTTCTACCGTGAAAGTCCCATCGGGGTTGAGGGCAATCGTTAAGTGATCATTGAAACCTCATTCTGATCGGTACAAAGAGTTTTATGGACTCGAATTCTAATGTTAGCCATAAAATCACGATGAATCCCTAGTTCTGGTTAAAATTCTATCCTCAACCTTGGACATCAAAGAACTGCACTTGACAAGCCCATGAGCAATATAGCGATCACATATCCCTTTGCTTGGCGAAGCCATGGTCTGAAGAAATGTCTTGGCGAAGTCTCAATTTTGAAGAAGTGACTTGGTAAAGCCTCAGTCTCATGGTTGTACATATGACATGAGTAAAACTTCAACCTGATTGCAAAGTGGTCTTGAAATGAATCTGATAAAAACTCAATCTATTTCGTGGCAAAGTAGAGGAACCAACATGGACCCGGACTGACCAGAGAAGCCCCACTCTAAAGAAATGACTTGACGAAAGTCCCACCTTAAAGAGTCCAATGAAGTTCTAATGCAAATTGAATTGTCATATAGCAAAAGAGGCAACCCATCCTTCTATATTTACTTTATTATTTTCTTTAGTCAATCAGTAAGCCGAAAGAAAATGTAAAAGAAAGAAAATTTAGAAATGTATACCTGCAGGGGTATATTTTCAAAAAGTGGGGACGAATCCCCGATTTGTATTATTTGATGGCCTCGTTTGATGAAGGAACAAAAGAACTCACTTTGGGTTCGACTCTTTTGAGAGAGCATAAGTGTAGAAAGGTTCGTAAAAGTGTATGGAAGCCCCTGCTGACAGAAAATCAGTGTTTAGCTCTATTTTTCCTATAATGTAGAAAAAGAAGACTTTTCAAGACATCTGAAAACATGTTTTATTAAAAAATGATCACAAGATTGCTTAAAGCCCTTTATTAGTGTTCGGGTTATTCAACCCCTAATCTCGATATGAACAAATATTTTGATTAATCATGAGGAGAAAGTCGACCAATACCAAGAGTCAAAGTTGGCGAATTGTGAAGAAAGATTGTGTATAGGAGAGGCCAATGAGGAGATCGAATTTATGGAATTTGAATGTGTTTATGACCGGACCATTTCTGGTTGCCTTTTTTCCCCTTAATATAAGGAGCTCATGTCGCCGTAGTTTGGGCTTGAACTGTGTTTAGCTTTAGGAAAGGGTATGGATATTTGTGGTCCCTTTGGTGAAAAGGCTCGGATAGGGAGGGTGGATGATGAGGCACGGGCCTTGAGACGATTCCTTGATAAGTCGTTTTTTACGGCTACTTCCATGAGTCCATTGCTTCTTGATCGTCGTCTTTCATCGGGGGAGAAACAATTTGGATACAGCTTAAGGGCTTATTATATGCTTTTTCCTTTGCCTTAACTGCTCCCTTATTATCGACAACTTCCATTCTTTGAGCTTTAAATTTGCTCATCTATCAAGCTTCTGATTGGCAATGCAGGGTCCTTGGCTTCATTTTTTTTTTGAAGCTCTTGCTTGAACTTTTTTTTTTTGAAGCTCCTGCTTGAACCCTTTTTTTTAAGCACTTTGAGGACGAAAGCAAGCCCCTGCTTGAACTTTCTTGATGGACACGAGGGCGTAGACAAGCCCCCAGGTTGTTGTCGACATGGGGTCAATCTTTCAGTGGCTGAGTGACTTCTGTTGTTCCTTGATGTTGTCGCCGTCGTTGACTTGGTCAAGGTGATGGTGGGTACATGATTTGGAAAGTGTATGGCTTGATGGAGGTCTTTGTGAGGTAAGGAAAGTGTATAGGGAGAGCCTTAGTTGACTTTTTCGCACCGATTAATTAAAATCTTAATCATTTCAAGAGACTATTTGTTGAGCATTGCGAGTGATCACTTAAAAATAAAACCATTTCATTAGATGTAATATAGGTGTGCAAATAATGTCTCGAGTCTAGCGAGAAAAGAGAAAAGGAAAAAAAAACTTATATAAAAGTTAGACATTTAACTACTATGTCCAAAATGGACTAAAACAACAAATGTCCAGGAAGGACTTAGGTGAGAGAGAAAAATACTGGAACCTACGAAGGTTGACTAAAAGACTGTTTTAACATTTTAATTTAATTTAAGGATGGGTAGCCCCTAGTCTAGCTACTCTTTGTTGTTGGACCACGCCTCTACCCTTCAGCATTGGAAGCAAATTCCTCATGAAGCTATGACAGATTATGCTCGCCTTGGGTGACTTCAGGAATTCCTTGCTTACCGACCCTGACGGCCGCCATATCTGCCATCAGATTATCATCATCCCATTTCCCCTTGGCATCAGTTGTGAACTTATCGGAGGGCGGGAGTTCAAAGCATTTCACCAAATCCGGCTTTGCCGCGGTCACATGTTTGTTGCAGTCAAACCAGCCATTCTCAACATTTGTTGCGACTAAATCATCTAGCTTGCTAAGGGAAATGTCAAAGTTTATTGAATTCACTGAGCTTGAATCATAAAACTCAATCATGTTTACACTCGTGTTATTTGGGAAATGATCATTGGCAGTGTTGAGATCACTGAGGCGCTCGAGCTTGCCCTCCTTAATTAACCCCCGAATTGCCTTTCTCAAAGCTATACAGTTGTCGGTTGTATGACCGTGATACTGGTGGAAGGCGCAGTACTTGCTTCTGTCCATATTAGTTGCCGGATTCTTTGGCTTGTAGTTATCCATAGGTTTGAGCAGGTCTTCTTTGATCAGTTCCTCTAACATTTGGCTTAGAGGCATGTCTAGCTTGTCGAAGCGATGAAAAGACTGTCTCCCGGATAAGTCGTTGCTTTGCTGGGCTATGCTACCGTTGCTTGACTGATGTCCCTGATGGATGTAGTTGACAGAAGTGTCTTTTCCTTTGTCGAGGGCCGGTGCAGGGTTGAATGCAGTTGCTGCTCTGTATTGATAAGGTGGCTCTGTGCTCGGGGCCTGCTTTTCCTTCAGGTCATTCTCGAACTGGGAACCCGTATCGACCATGGCTCGCAGATCAAGGCAGAAGCGATGGCTGACTGATGCTCTTACTGATGGCTTCAAACCTGACTGGAAGATTTTCATTTGTTCGTCCTCAGGCAATGACTTCATGATTTCAGAAAGCTTCTGGCTCTGTTCCTTGCAAAGTTCTTCCGTAGTTTTGTCTGCCTTCTGTTCTGCCGGCATAACCACATGCGGGTCAATAGAAACCTCTGAATTTCTTGAAACACGTGACCAAAGGTCAGCGACGGAAGGAACCCTGATAAGGGGTTGGACAAACAGGTTTTGAGAGAACGGAGTATAATTTAGTGGATACTGTGGAAATTGAGGGACTTGAGGCCATGAAGCAGCTAGAACGAATGCAGGATGTCCGAAGTAATGGGTCAGAAAAGTTATGTGGGGGGAAACTTGGTGAATTCTGGGCATATTGAGAGAAGGAAGTGATCACGGGAGGATTTTGATGGTTATCTGGATTTGTTTGAGAGGGTCCAGCGCTGCGCTGGTTGTTTTGAGTGAAAGTGGTAGAACCGACTTCAAACCTTTTTGTTCGGACCGCTTGTAAGGCGCCAGGAGCTGCTTGACCTGTACTATTCTGAGGAGGAATACCCGACTACTGTTGAGGGGCGCTGAACTGACCCATTTCGAGCTGATGACCCGAACCGACTGAGGTTGTGAAGTAGTAAACTGACTCATTCCAAGCTGTGGGGCGGAAACGAACTGATTGAAACCCAAAGGTGAAAACCGAGAAGCACTTGGGGCAGGTTGACCAAAATCGGACTGCTGAGGAGTACCGATTTGATGAGGCTGAGATGTACTGGATCGACCCATTCCAGACTGATGACCCAGACCAGACTGCTAAGGCATACCAAGATGTAGGGGCTGAGTGATAGGCTTACTTATAGGCTGGGGCATGCTTGGCCCATTAGCAGCTCCACACGAAAGGGAGCAAGGCATTTGACGATAGTCGGCATGCCCAGGAAGGGAATTAGCTTCATTCTCCGCATCAACCGTAAAGGTTCCATTAGAGTTGCAAACAATTGCTAGTCCATGGCTTCTGACACTTTCCAATAAATGACTGATCTGAGCCTCTTGATGTTGTCTTATCTGTTCCAACATCTGATTCCACTGTTCGGCATTCTGTGAATTCTCGAGGTGCGGAGTCGTACGTCCCCCACTGTTCTCCTCTAAGTTGGCCATTCCGAAACTCTGAGCTGAAGCGAAAGAAGAGACCGATGAAGTATCTGACATTCCAAAACCGACTGAGCTGAACAAACGATGACCCGGGATCCTGATCCAAACTTTGCTTACTGTGGAAGGCACAAAAGGGTGCGGTTCAGACTCGGGAAAGCGAAACAGGTTGGTGTTTGGGCTTAGGGCTCATGCAACATGCGATTATTTGTTTGAGTTTACTTAAAACGCCTTTTCTCAAATCCTAAACGGTTGGAAAAGATTGTTCTTTTTTAAAAAAAAACTACTCTAAGTCCTGGATCAGTGGGACCCATCACTACGCCTACGGACCCTCAACCTATAACCTCGAACAAGGGTTCCGTAGGGCAAGCGGGTCCCACCGACCAAAAAGGAAAATGGACCTAAGGTGTGGCGGATCATAAAGTCTTAACGTGCACTCGATGTAAATTACCGGCGAAGGCAACGTCGAGGGTCAAGATCGAGTTAAGGTGCCTGACTAAAAGCCGCCATGACCTTGACTGATAATAGTCCACAAAAGATCTTGACTCATCGTTGGTTAAGAAGTAATTAAGCATGGACTGGGCGTTAATCCTTGATGACTCGGTGTCACACCGGAAGCCGGTGCATAAACCGCGCGGGTCAAGACAAAGTCCGAGCCCCAGTTAAGATCGAGTCAAAATTCATGACGGAAAACCGGCATGACTTTGACTGATTTAGGCCCACGAAGGATCCTGACTTGGCAGGTTGACTAGGGTTTGACCGACGCAAGGTATACACTGACACGGTCTGACACGGACTGGACCAAAAACCAACCAAGTCTCGAATAAAATGTGTGTCACGGACAAGTGCAGGGTCGACACGTGGGTAAACCAATGGATGTTTGGGTCGTCCTGTGCTCACACCGAGAGGCGTAGTAAGGCCTCCCAGGCTGCTACTGAGATTTCCCGGGTTAAGGACGTAGTGTGCAGTGTACGGTCAACGTGCGTGTAGTGTGCGGCAATCTACATTCTTTTTTTAGTAAAAACAGAAATTTTCAAATGTGTTTTAAAGGCATGATGCATGCAAAAAAAAATTAAAAATTTTTTTTTATTGAAATGAGACCTGTACGTGGCGTTGTTCTCCCATAGCTTATCCCCGGCTCCCATAAGGAGGCGTTTTAAGAGGAAGTTTAATGGTTTCCAGCCTATATACTGGGTATCATTTTTTTTTGGAAAACATGTAAGCACATAAATGCATAAGCACATAAACACATAAAATTTAAACAGTTAAGGAAATGGATCCGACAGTCAAAATTTTGACTTTCCCGGGACGGTCAAACCGATAACAACGCACCATGGAAAACACACACACACACAAAAAACAAAAGTTTCAAGTGTTAAGACGAAAGTTTGACCCGCAAAAGCTTTTTTTTATTTTTTTTTAAAACAAGTTTTATTTATTGTTTGAAAAACGATTTTTTTTAAAAGCTTATTTTGTCCCCAGTGGAGTCGCCACTGTGATGTCACCCGATTTTTTGAAAATCAACGGAGTCGCCACGCCGTTTTTTGTTTATGGGTCAAAACTTTGAAAAATGTCTAAAATTTGAGAAAATGAGTTCGGAGGTCACGTTACACAACGGGATGGACGTTTTGACGTGCAATCGAAATGCCTCGTATGACGAGTCTTCCTCACTTGAAACTTTTGTGTGTGTGTGTGTGTGTTTTGAAGAAAGACTTTTTAAAAAGGGTTTTTTTGGAAATAACTAAAATTCTAGGGGCTGAACTGGAGAACAGTTTGAAAACATTAATTAAACTCAAAATAACAGAAAACTGGAAAACTGTTTGCAGGAGACGAAGTCATCTGCGTGGATGAGACTGTAGTGCAGTCTTATCCGCGCGGATGGACCTACAATTTCAATATTTTTTACAGTTTCCAGTTTAGTCACTGTAATTTCCAGAAAGTTAACTGGATTTACATGACTTAACTGGAAATGTAACTGTAAACAAAAAATGAAAGAGTTGCTTGGATTTTTGGCATCCATGTTTTGTCCTCTCTTTTCCTAGACTTTGATTAGTGGTCATAATTGATGAATCCACTTAACCAAGCCATCCCGGGGGTACATTAGGACTTTAAAACATGTCATTTGCTAGGGACAATGGGAATTTTGACATGAAAAGTAAGTTGATAAGAAAGTTAGGTCAAGATGTATCAACTTTAGAGGAAGATCTCTAAGGTGGTCATAAGAAGACCATCCTTGAGACCTATACTCAAGTGTATCTTATACATCTTATGTGACCTATTTTGTGAGTCCAGATGATTTTCATCCAAGGAAAGTGTTCCAAGGTGAGTATCTTAGACATGGGGAGGGGGATTTGCAAGGAAGTAAATAATATGGACCTTTTAAAGTGGTCATCTATGGAAATGGACTCCAAGATGACCATGCTTTAGGTCAAAGAAGCAAGTACTAAGGAATGTAAAGGGGGAAATGGGGAATAACATGAAAGTAAAGAAAATGTGGATCTCATTAGAAGATCATCCATGGAAATGGATTCCATGGAGATCCTCTTGGATCCTTGGGACAAGAGGGGGAGGGGAGTCAAACAACAAGTAATAAGTAAGACTACATAATTTAAATATGGAGTAAGTGTAAGAATGAGAGAAATATGAGTAGAGGGAGTGAGGGTTTACCAATTTTTTTGGGTTTGTGTTTAGGGTTTGAAGGATTTCAAGGCTTAGAAATAGTTTTGGAGTGGATTTGAGGTTGGATTTGGTGTAAAATTTGAGTTGTGAGGGTGTAAATGGTTGTTTGAGAATGAATTTTGACAGAATAACAGTAGGTTTTCGTATTTTTTGGCCTTGTTAAACTGAGGTAGAAGGGCTGTATTTATATGTCGGCTGGGGTACAATCTTATCCGCGTGGATGAGATTGTAGGCAAAATCTCATCCGCGCGGATGGGATCAGCAGCGTGCCTGATTTTTGCAGAAAGCAGTTTTGGCTGTTTCTTAATTTGTCAATATTCTTTTTTTCTTGGAAATGACAGGTTTCCAGTGAGGTCCTATGCCATTTTTTTTATTCCCAAGAGGTCCTTCCTCATTCAAATTGTCAAAATAATGTCCAAAATGCCCCTAAATTATTATAAATCATTAATTTAGGTTGACAGAACATTAACGACCCAGATTGGGAAACTTACAGTTACTGACTTATTTCATTTTACGATTTCATCCTTAAACTAAATAATTAGTTTATCATGTCATCCTTCTGTTTTATTTCCATCCAAACTCCCGTTAAAGTTGTCTATGTAGCACGCTGATATTATAAAAATGTTGAGTTTGTAGTACACTTGGTCAAAATTTGCTGATATGGTTATAAAAAGGGGTACAAATGAAAATTATTGAAATAGAGACTCCCACCCAAAAATCCAAAGTATAGAGGGGTTAAAATTAAAATATGAATTTATAAATAAACCCCTCGTTATAAAAAAAGAAAAAAAAATTCAAATGTTCAAAACAATAGTGTAATGTTCAAAACAATAGTGTGTTCTAATGATTTTAAAAAAAAATTAACTAATTAATTTATTTATTATATTAACAATTAAAAATTATTTTTTCTTAAAAATATTAGATCTTTTCTTATTTTATTCCTTTCCAATTTTCTCTTTTTCTTTAATACATCATACAACCTCTCACCAACACACATTCCTTAACTCCACCTTCCAACTAAACAACCCCATTACACCATCAAAATACAATAACTTCCCCCATCACAACACCACCACCCCACCACAGACAAAAAACTCACAAATCAACAACCCATCTATATTACAATACATATTTATAAATTCCAATTAGGACCATTACAAACCTTCAATCCAAGAAATTCACATCAAAATTCCTCGAAAATCGAAATCACAAACCAAATATTTTAAATTACTAGATATGGGCTCTATAAATTATTCAAAAACCAAACATTGTTGAGGCTTCAATGATTGGCGCATTCACTTTCGAACAATGTCTTAATAATAAAGGGGGAAGATGGAGAAGCTTAGACTGAGTGAGAAAGCGGCTGCAATGCAATGGTGGATGGAGAGAGAAATGGAGATAAATTTTAGATCTAGATCTGAAAGCATGGGGAAAGGCGTGGGTTTTGACACAGAAGAAGCATAATGTAGAAATAGAAGTGGGAGGGCAGCGGCAAAAAGAAATACGACAGCGGCGGACCGAAAGGGATGGGATGGGGAAGGGAGACAAATAGATCTCCGCGGGTTAGGAGAGCTGATCAATGGGTGCATGGAAGGGGTGGTGTGGGATGGTGGAGGACGGCGGTGGATAGGAAGGGTGGTCGGTGCCGGAGGTGTTGGGGGAGATGGAGATGAAGGTAGAAGACGATTGTCTTGTTGGGTTTTTCTCCCTCTCTCTCTCTCTCTCTCTCTCTCTCTCTCTCTCTCTCTCTCTCTCTCTCTCTCTCTCTCTCTCTCTCTCTCTCTCTCTCTCTCTCTCTCTCTCTCCTTTGTGAACTAGGAATTAGGTTAATGAAGATTATAAGGGAGGGGTATGTTTAATTTAAAGTTTCAATTTTACACCCTTTATATTGAGAAATAACTCTTATGGTTTTTAGTTTAATATGTTACATGTTTATCCCATTTTATTTCCAAATCTTGACCAAGTCTATTGTCAACTCAGCATTTTTATAACGTCAGCATGACACATAGGCAGCTTTAACGGCAGTTTGGACGAAAATAAACAAAAGGATGACATGGTAAAAATGAAATACTTAAATGACAAATAATTAAAAAGGTAAATGGGTAAGTGACGAACTTGATAATTAAGTCACATTAAAAGAGACCGAATCAACACACATTGTAAAATTTAGCTCCACTACTAAGCCACTCTTTAAAGCTTTTCCCTCCATCCTATACGAAAAATACGAAAAGATACAAAATTTAATTTTGAGTGTGACAAATAAAAAAATACACTTCCAAAATGAAAACATTATAATACTTATTTATGCATGATATCTATTTGACATATTTAAAATAATTATTCACTTACTATTTTATACCACCACATTTTCTCTGCTACCTCACTTTTTATATTCACAATACACTTTTCTTAATTTTCGTGTAAGTCTTATTTAATGCTCTTTTAGTGAGACGGAGAGAGCATATTCCTAAAATTTTAAATTTTGCAAGTATACATAGAACATGATAAATTTTGTGAATAAAGAAAACGAAGTTCACTTGTAGACAATTTTTTTTTTTAAATGAACTTTCTTTTTTTTTTTTCTTATTTATTCGTGATACTTTCTTTGTTCTTAAACACGAATGTCCAAATTTTATTTTAAAAGACACTATGAAAATGTATGTATTATATATTTCAATGACAAAAATGTATAAATTAAGAGTCGGTCTGCTGAGAAACGCGTTTCTCCGTCGCGTGTGGAGAAACGGGGCTATGTTTGTCGCGCGACATACTTAGCCAGTTTCTGGATATCCTTTTCAAAGCTTCTGGATATCCAGAAGCTTTAATATGGATATCCAGAAGCTTTGGAAATGATATCCAGAAACCAAATATTTTTTCTGGATATCCTTTCCAAAGCTTCTGGATATCCAGAAGCTTGAATATGGATATCCAGAAGCTTTGGAAAGGATATCCAGAAAAAATATTTGGTTTCTGTATATTCTTTCCAAAGCTTCTGGATATCCATATTCAAACTTCTGGATATCCAGAAGCTTTGGAAAGGATATCCAGTTGTTGTAGCTAAGTATGTCGCGCGACAAACTAAGCCCCGTTTCTCCATACGCGACGGAGAAACGCGTTTCTCCCCAGATTTTGTGATAAATTAATATTATTGTTATCCACTTTTTAAATATTTAGTTTTATAAGAATAAATTGAATAGCAAAATATTTTGGATAATTTTTTTAGATAATTTTTTTTTAATTTGGACGTTCTTTAGAGTCCGCTCCCGAGTTTTTAAATGAGAGAAGAGAAAGGGAGGGGAGAGAAGGGAAAAGGAAAGAAGAGCAGGGAGGGAATTCAATAACTTATTGAAGTGATATTGAGTTTATAAAAGAAAAATAAGAAAAAAATTGAATTACACTTATATCCACCCGTGATGAAAGGAAGAAAGATAGTTATATTTGAGTGATAAAATAGGTTTAATCAAAAATTTTGTTTTATAGAATTTCTTTTCCTTCCAATTCCTCCCACTTTTCGGAGGATTGTGTATTAGTGATTTTTAAAAAAAAAAAAATCTTCCTTTTTCTTACACTTTCTACCTAAAAAAAATCGGGAGCAACTATAAAAGGAAAATATATTAAATTTTCTCCCATTTTCTTTCTTTTGTCTCGTTTTTAAAATATGGAAATACACCCTTAAAAAAAGTCAGGGCAAGTAACTGGGAAGGGAGTCCCTCGGGACATAGCCGAGTGGTAAAAGGAGGGGAACATAAGATTCTGGAGGCATGCAGCGTGGGTTCGATTTCTGGTGGAAGCAATTTGCTTTCTTCTGGGGTTGAACCTTGTACTCCCTCCGTCCCGCTAATATTAGCACAAACACTGTTTGCGCGGGAATTAAGGAATATGATATTTTAATAAAATATTGTGAGTGTAAAAGAATGAGTGGAGAGAGAATGAGTGGAGGGTGTAATAAATTATAATGGTGTTGTGAGTATTAAAATAATGTAGGAGAGAGAATGAGTGGGGTTGGGTGAATATTTTATTAATATAAAGTTTCCTTTTTGGGAGTGTGCGGATATTAGCGGGACGCCCAAAAAGAAAAGTGTGCTAATATTAGCGGGACGGAGGGAGTATATAATATTAGTTGACATGTTCTCAAACCCTGTGTCATTCGAACACATCCTGCGATTTACCTCCGCCAGTTATTGAGGGGCTAATGGCTGATAGTCCAGGATTTAGTCCAGCAAAGCTGGAACCTAGGTATAAAAAAAAAAAAAAAAAAAAAACAAAAAAAAAAAGTAATCGGGAAGGGAATAAATGAGTAGGAAATAGTCGCACTCGAATGATTGATTTTGGAGCTGACAATATTAGTATAAGAATACTCCCTCCGTCCCGCTTATTACTTCACCATTTTGGCTCCGGCGCGTAAATTAAGGTGAAGAAAATGTTGTGAGTGTAATTTGAAAATAGGAGAGAGAATGAGTGGAGGGAATAGTAAATTATAATGGTGTTGTGAGTATTAAAATAATGTAGGAGAGAGAATGAGTGGAGGGAATAGTAAAAATTCCTTTGCCAAAAAAGGAAAGGTGAAGCTTTCAATGGGACACCCAAAATGGCAAAAAGTGAAGTTATCAGCGGGACGGAGGGAGTATTCTGGTAATTTGAGATAGATTAGAATCTTAGAAAGAAAATCTAAAAGACAGAATATGTAATTATTGAAGAAATTATCGAAAGTATTTGTGCTTACATTTTCTTATTCCTAAGCATATTTATGGGAGGATCTGCTTATGACAACACGCTATATGGGTCGTGGCATTTAAGTGAGAATGAGCCCTTCAGTTTCAATCACTTCTGTTGTTTTAGTACTTTCTTAGGTCCAAAATATTGTATTTGATTTATGATTATTTTTCAAAATATATTTTAACAGTTTGTATAATGTTTTTACAGTGATAAAAGTAATACTAAGTTTATTTTCTTATTTATAAAAAACGTGATGCTACACGGAAAAAAGTGTTGTACAGGAGCTGAGCCCACAGCTGCAATGGAGGATACTTCGGCTGGTCTTCTTGGGATGGTTATCTTCGACACCTACACACAAGTAAATAAAGTGAACTAAACCGGGGGTGACTCCGGTAAAACCCCTCTGACGTGAGAATAAGTGAACTGTGGCTGAATAACAATGGATAAAAAAAGTACACTAACACTTAATAATACATGCACTGACACTATTTATACTGGTACTATGTTACACTAACACTGACACTTTTTTACACTGACACTTAATAATACATGCATTGGCACTTTTTACACTGACACTTTGTTACTATAACAGTGACACTAACGGGTGAATCAAAACACGTATTTTCTAATTTTAAGAAAAAACACATTTTTTGTAAAATTTTGGCATTTCATAATACATGCTCATTTTTCTTTTTCTGTTTTAAAATAAATGTCTCATTTTGTAAAATGAAATAATATTAGTGTCATTTTACTTTGCTACAAATAATGCACAATTGTTCATAAAACACATTGTTTATAATTATTGACAAGTCAAGTACTATACTTCTATCTATCGTTACTAAATTGAATGCCCTGTGGCTGAATAACAATTTGTTTGGTATAATCTATAATACAATAGAGGTGGCTCTCAACCACCACATAAAAAGTAATCAAGATTGAGTTTCATCAAAGACAAATAACGGTCCAGATTTAAAGTTGGAAAAAGAAAAGAAAATCCTCATACACTAGTTCCTCGGTTCAACCCTCCTACACCGGTTCCTCGGTTTCTTCTGACTTTCTCCTTTCCGCCAAAGCTTTCCCAAATCCGGCAATTTCTCCTCACCCACATGACCGATGCATCTCTTCCCCTAATCCTAATTCAATTACCAATAACCCAGTCAAAGAATCCTACTCCCATTGCTATAAACCCAGTCCAAATCCTATTGTCATTCCTATTTCATTGCTTCTGTTTAAATATGCCCTTACTATGGTTTCTCGCAGTCACAACTCTCTCAAACAGCTTAACTCCAAGCCCTAAAGATTTCTATTCTTCTGAATTTTTCAATTCACAAATCTTTCAGGTACGTTCTCCCTCTTTTCAAGATTTAAGTTTTTTTTTTTCAATTTCGTGGGACTCTGCTGTTGTTTCATTCATCTTATTATCTCGAATTTGCTTTCCACTTTGTGATTATTGGTCATTTAGGAAAGGTTATGAATGCAATTGAGTTATGCTTCTTGGTTCACTGTGTTTATGAGACAATAATAATATATCAGCCTTAAGTGTTTGAATGTGAAACCACCGTGCCACGATAGTAGGGAAATTTTAGAATCGTAATTGTTGATATACCAAGTAATGAATTGAGTTTATCCAACTGTTATGTCTCTGTACTCTGGGAAAACCGAACAAATTTTGAGGCAAATATATTTCTTCTGTTGTGTAACGTAGCGGAAGCAATTGACAATAACAAAACACAAAAGCAATTGGGAATCGAAAGAGAAAGAGATGGAAGTTTGGGGTTATGAACTGCGATCGCCTCTTATTTTCTGTGCAATAATCTGAATAGTGTACATAGGGTTACAACCTTATATACTAAGAAACAAACCCTAGCCCAACTAATAAAGATAAACGAATATAAAAAAGCCCGCAATCGGAGGGCGCCGACCCCTTTGCCAGGACATCGAGCCATCACATCCAACATCTTCCTTCTTTCCTAGCATATATACTTCTCCAGCCACTTCAGTCTCTGTCAAGTTTGTATGTGCAATTAGGAATATTCTCTTAACATAGATTAAGTATGATTTCGAGATCAGGAGTTGAGAAAGAAAAGAAGAATTCAAAAAATTGTTGTTTAGAGATGATCTGTAAGTGACCTATTTTCACTTGATCCTCAATCCATTTTGAAAATTACACTTAGGAGTGAATAAATTGAAGAACACTTAACCATGGTTTTGGTTCTTAACTTCATGCATTTAGGTAGATTATCATCTTTTGATCTGGCATGGATCTGCAAATGCCAAAATTTCATATTGTTTGTTACATAGAAAATGCAGCTTCTACACTCTCAAGGCATTTTAAGATACAATTTTTTTCTTCATCAATAGCAAAGTTGAAAATTTTTGGTCATTCATTTGAGACAGAGGGAGTAAATATATATGATTATGATCTTACTTGGGGGGGAGGGGGAGCAGGAAGCATACTCTAGGTTAAGCAAAAAGGGGAGTTTTAAGGTGGAAAAAATAATCCCAGACAAAAAAAAAAGATATCAAAGGAGGCAAATTTTAAATGGCATCTGGAGTAGAAAGCAGAGAACTAAAATCCATAAACCATGTAAAAGTCTATATGTTGATTAAAATGGTCTACCTCTGTTATTTTATTTGGTGAGAGGATGAACCTTGCTTGGTTGCAATACAAGCAAGGATAGCTATACCAACTGCTATCATGGAGGGCCAGTAGCAAAGCTGCTCATGCCCCGGTAGTGCTAGCTCTGCCAAGTACTTGGAAGTCTTCTCCATCCCTTCATCAGCATTTGCTGCTTGCAAGTAAAACCTGCCACAGTTTTTTGCATTGCCATTAGTAAGCTGAAGCAACTACTCCCTCTGGAATTGCATCATTATTGTTGGTAGGTGGTAGAACTGCACATTCTACTTTTTGCATACCTTTGAATGTGTTAGAAGACACAATGTGTTCATTCACAAAACAGTCAATTCATGCCAAACTATTTAGAGAGACAAAATTAATAATACGGGATGAGGTTCCTATGCAACATCGACATTGTGTTGAAGCCGTCGATTGCATCCTTCGAGATGTTCGTGATAAGAATAGCCCTTTTGGCGGAATTACTGTAGTTTTTGGTGGTGATTTTCGTCAAACTTTGCATGTTGTACCTAAAGGATATCGTGAGCAAATTGTGGGATCAACTCTTCAAAAATCGTCGATTTGGAAAAACATACACGTCTTGACTCTATCAGAGAACATGCGGCTCGATCGAAATGATTTTGTGAATGTTGAGTTTGCATCATACTTGAACGAGGTAATATTTATGCATTTAAAATAAATCTTTCTTTAAGCATTCATAATTAATGTAAAATTAGTTTCAATGACAGGTGGGAACCAATCCAAATGAGACACTCAAACTCCCGGCTACTATTCGTAAGTGTAAAGACGTCGACGAACTAATAAGAGAAGTTTATCCAGAATTGCATATATCGAGGACTTCCACTGCACGGTTCTTAACCGATCGAACAATTCTCTCTCCACGCAATGATGATGTCAATTATATAAATCTTAAAGCATTAGAGATATTCCCCGGTACTATCAGAAGTTATCTATCAGCCGACAAATATGCAGATGATGATACAAGCGATCCGATCGTGGCAAATCGATATCCAATAGAATATTTGAGCACACTGAATCCTCCCGGACTTCCCCCTTCAGACTTGTAGTTGAAAGTTGGTTGCCCATTTATTTTAATAAGAAATCTTGCCCCAAGGGATGGTCTTTGCAATGGAACAAGATTAATGGTCCTTCGATGTGGACGACGTATTATTGAGGCTGAAATCCTTACCGGAGATAAAGTAGGCAACTTGGTATTTATACAAAGAATTTCTCTTACACCCTCAGCTTCTGAACTTACTCTTTCTATTACAAGACGACAATTTCCAATTAGGTTGTCCTTTGCAATGACTATAAATAAATCACAAGGTCAATCAGTTAAATTTGTGGGCATTGATCTTCGAACGCCAGTGTTTACTCACGGTCAACTATACATTGCTTTGTCTCGATGTACTACATTCAATAGGATAGTGGCCCTCTTGCCCTCCAAAGATGACACAAACACCACAAATATTTTTTATCCAGAAGTTCTTCTTTAAGGTTTTAACTTAAGTGTTATGGTAAATTGTTATTATATTTACAAAAAGTGTTATGCTAAGTAGTTACTATATATTTATTAATCTAAAACATGTTTCAAATAGGTTCTCACACGTTCGACAGAAGATTCAGAAGATACTCAATCTTCGATTGATTCTTCGCAATTTACTCCACCCCTTGACTTATGACGATATCTGGGATGACCCAATTTTTGTGGCGGAAGCGGTATGTTTATTATATATATATAATCGAATATAATGCATCATTTATAGTTAAATAAATGTGGTTGATATCTTTTTTTTTACAAGTGTAGGAAGAATGTGCTAGAAGAGTTGAAGCTAAAGCTTTAATATCCGATCATGTCGTCGAAGAGGAAACAACAGATTAGTATATTACTTTCAAGCAAATAATGGATATTTTTTCTATATTTATATTCTCTTAATAATTTACGATTGATTTCATTCGAAACAAATGAGGCATGAAAAGATTCCTATTTATTTCTCAAATCTAAAGATTTTGTTTTTTGTTTGGTTCATTCTTTTTTATTCTTAGAGATGCTCTAAATGATTTTCTAAATTTTGTTTTGATTGATTACTGTTGAATAAATATGATATTATGAGATAGCTACCATGAGAGTAGATTACTATAAGTGGCTCGAGTGTCATGTGAACAGTAACAAATTGTTTAATTTGATTTGTGATTTGGCACAATATATTTTAGTGTTACTTCAATGCAATAATTTCATGTTTTTACCCTACATTTTGGGTTTTGGTCCGCCAAATTTACAATGCGTATTGAATGTTCATTCTTAAGTTTCTATATGGCCTCTTTCCCATATCCGTTTGCGTCTTTGACGTTCTACACTTGAATTGTGATTCTTCCCTTTTGCATGACATGTAATCATATTGGTTAGATTTCCTTTTGTGTTAAATAGAATTGTAATAAAATTGTCGTGAATATTATCTTATGTTATAATGTTTTATTGTTTGCTTTTACATTTTTATCATTTCAAGATATTTGGGAGATTTTGATGTTATTTTTCTCTATATTTTTTTTTACTTGATCAACATGTATACCGTTTTCGTGCCATTGGCATGGGCTAGGGAGTACTAGTGTTTTTACAATGATAAAAGTAATACTACTAAGTTTATTTTCTTATTTATAAAAAACGATTATTTTTAAATGGATAAAAAAAGTACGACATTTATATATTACTAAAGGTAGGGGTGTTCACGGTTCGGATTGGTCCGAATTTTATCAAAATTTCAAAAAAACAGGACCGGACCAATTGTTCGGTTCTGCCTAAATTCAGGACCAGGACCAGACCATTACATTACAGGACCGGTCACATTGGTCCGGTTCCAATGGTTCGGTCCATGTTCGGTTCCATCGGTTTCACAAGTTACACTACTATATATTTTTTTCTAAAGATAAAACATGCAACAACTATTTTTTTCATGAAATCAAAATATAGCATAAACAAAGTTCAAATAAAAATATTTAGACATACATCAAATTAACTGAAATAGAGGAATAAAAGAGAAAAACATAAACATGATTCAAACCCTAATAACTAAATTCAGATGCAAAATTGTAAGAAAATTGAAAATACGAGTATATTGGAGGTAGAGACTGAGAAAATAACATCAAAATCTCATTAAATCATTACCTTTTATTGGAGATTTGAGAGGCAAAATAACAGAGTAATGATGTTCTGCAATCTTGCACAAAAAAACAGATATGCGCTGTAGATTAATTACTTCCGTTACAGCTGCGCCGTCGGTAGAGATCGATGGTGGTGCCGTGGTTGGACAGCTGAGTCGAAATCAGGGCGCCGCCATGGAAAATCAATTTGATTTCTAGGGTTGAGAATTGAGATGAGAGAAAGACGAGAAAGGGGAAAAGCGTAGAGAGAGGGAGAGAGGGGGGGATAGAAAATCAAAAGGCGAAAATGAAAGAAATATGATAGGGTTAGGATTTTTGTAAACTTATAATGTCGCTGGATGGATAAGGTCCCAGCAAAGTTATTTTATTTATTTTGAAAATTAGGAATTTGAAATTATGAATATATATATATATATATATATATATATATATATATATATATTATACATAATATATACATAATCGGTTTGGTCCGAATTCGGTTCAGGATCATATATATTTTTTCAAAAATCAGGACCAATTCAAATAATCGGTTCCATATAAATTTGGGATCAGAACCAAACCAATTCTATTGGATTGATCCGGTTTTTATTGATCTGGTCCAGTTCTATCGGTCCGATCCGTCGATTTTTTTGTAGCCCTAACTGAAGGGAAGGATTAGTGGCTTAATTTCACTATACATTTGTTTGGATAAATATTGTTGTGATATTGTCCCAAACTATTCTCTTTGGCAAAAATCTTGTAAAAAACGCATTTTTTACAAAGCTAAGGAAAAAGTCTTTTTGAGCCGCGGTTCATTTAACATACGTAAACACACACATTTTCGGTCCGGTTCAATTTCAATTCGTCATTTACATTCTTCAATTTGATTTTTTGTACTTTTTCTTCAAGGAATCCAAACAGTTTTCGTAGTTTATCATCAATTTCCAACGAATTTGAACATTTTCGTCATTTGCGATCATCAATTTCTATCTATTTACATCTTCTCCGAGATTTTTTCAGTCGTATTTTGAACATTATGACGGGCCAAACCAAAGAAATCAGGAGCAAGCATCGGAATGAAGGTATGATACTTGATTGTACTTCTTTTCCGATATGTTTTCAGTTGTAGTTTTCTTCGATATCCACATTGTTACTGGCATTTTGAAAACTCTAACATTGTTACTTGTATTTGAAACCCTAACACTGGAACTTTAGTAACACTAAAACTCGCATTTTGAAAACTCTAACATTGTTACTTTCAAACAATGATGCTGGCACTTTCAAACACTAAAGTTGGCCCTTTGTAAAACTGATGCTGGCATTTGTAATATTGAAGCTGGCACTTTGTAACATTGATGCTGGCACTATGTAACACTGTTACTGGCACTTTTGAAACCATAACACTGGCACTCTTGAAAAACTGATACTGTCAGTTTGAAAATTCTAACACTGACACTTTAAACAACAAAGAAACACTGACACTCTAAACAACACTCACTGGCACATATAATATCGAACACTAGCACATTCAAAAATAAATAATGGCACATTCAAAAAGTAATGTTGGCTATCCAAGCAACACTAACTGAAATTTATCATAAAAAACAATGGCTCATTCAAAAATTAATACAGGCACTACAAACATCCCTCACTGGCAATTCAAATAAAATAACACTGCACTCTAAAACACACTCACTAGCACTTCAAATAACAAAGTAACAATGACAGTCCAAGCAACACTCACTGGCACATTCAAAAATAAATACTGGCACATTCAAAAAGTAATACTGGCTATCCAAGCAACACTAACTGAAATTTATCATAAAAAACAATGGCGCATTCAAAAATTAATACAGGCACTACAAACATCTCTCACTGGCAATTCAAATAAGATAACACTGGCACTTTAAAACACACTCACTGGCACTTCAAATAACAAAGTAACAATGTCAGTCCAAGCAACAATCACTGGAACATATCAGAAAAAACACTGGCACATTCAAAAATTAATCCTGGCATTACAAACAACACTCACTGGTACTTCAAACAACAAAGTAAAACTGACAGCCCAAGCAACACTCACTGGCACATATTATAAAAAACACTGGTACTACAAATAAGTAACACTGGCATATATGAAAACAAACACTGGCACACTCACTGGTACATATTATAAATAAAATTGGGACTGGAAAGACAAACAAAACAAATGTTCTGGCATTATATAAAAAAACACTGGTATTATGAAATTGTCTTACGCTTACCTCTATCGTGATTATCATCAACTGTGTGAAAAATTTGATCAATTAAAATAGCATTATCTGCAAAATCGCCAGTTTCATCTTCAAAATCGCCAGTTTCATTTTCAAAATTGCGTAAGCTCATCATAACCTAATAAAATCGCCAGTTTTGAATGAAACAATTAGGAATGATTGTAAATATATTGATTGATAGTCTATAATTGGCCAGTGAATCATATATTATCTCAATCGGCTGAAACAGATTGATTTTCGATTGAACTCTGTTTTTGCTCGACGAATGTCTCTGTTGCGGCGGTTTAACTGTGTTTTTTACTGTGTGTTTTCGTTTGGATTTGATTTGATAAATGGCAGATCAATTTTTTTAGTGAACCGATATCCGGTTCAATACGCTGGTTTAAAAACGGTCCAAAAATTAGTTTTTTCATAATCTTATGAAAAACTAGTTTTTCATAAGAACAACACTTATCTTTGCCAAAATAATAATTTAATTGTATTTTTCATCAAAAATTAATATGGAGATTTATTTTAGGAGATCAGTAATGTATCTTGATTTCCAAAAACTCACAAAAAACGCATTTTTTGTTAAGTTAACAAAAAACGTGTTTTAAATAACGGCTCTCTCTCACTTTCTCTCACTAAACGCAAACACACTTCTCTCTCTCACTATACGCAAATAACAGAGAGCTCTCCCCGGTCGTCTTCCTCACCATCCCAATGGCCTTCTCCCCGATCCAATCAGTCACCAATTCCACCCCAATCAACCGTTGCATCACCGGCGACCTCTCCAACTTCCCCAATTACAATCGCCTTCACCGTCTTCTCCAGCCACGGCGACAATGAATGAAGTTTCTGAACATTAGGGTTACAAATAGGCAAGATCAGCGAACCTTTTTTCTGTTGTTAGGTAAGATGCCATTTCCGATGAAGATTCAGCCAATCGATTTTCATTTGCCGGAAGAGCTCAGTCGTTACGAGGCCGTGAAGCCGGTAGTCAAGTCTCGGCTTAAGCGGCTCTTTGATCTCTCGAGCTTTTTGAGAGTATCGACTGTGGACAGAGCTGTCGGCGTCGACGAATTTGAACCGAGTTCTATGTGTTTGGATAAAATGGTGACTGAAGAAAATTGGAGAAGAAAGAGATAATTGGATTGGGTTGAGGTTTGTTTGATTCTTCATTATCATCGTTTTTTGTGGTCGTAATGTAATTCTTCAGTTTTCAATTTGTGGTCGTCGTCTTTCTTCTCCAATTTGTGAGTTTTTTGCATTCGAGGACTCCATTGAGTCTTCAACTTGGGAATTTTTTTGTTGGGTATTGAAATTACCCGATCTTTTTCGCGCGCGGGGCGCGGCGGAAAAGGCGGTTGTCTTTCGCGGGGGGTTGGTGTCTGAGACCTCGCTTCACGGGAAGGAGCAGAATGAGGAGTCGCCACGCGGTTTTGTATTTTGAGCCCAAACGTTGAGAAACGGCTATTGCGAAAAATGGTGTCGTTTTTATTGGTAGCAAAAACTTAGGAAAAGGCTTTGAAAACGGGGATCATTTTTATTGGCAGCAAAAACGAGTAAAAAGCTTTTTGGTACCAGAGATTGTTAGGTTCGGAGGTCAGGTTACGTTTCGGGTAGAGTATTACGAGATCGCCCGAAACGCCTCGCATGACGAGTCTTTCTACCTTTCTCGAAATCGTGTGTGTGTGTGTGTGTCTTTTGAAATGGGGGCTTGAATGACAAGCTTTAATCTTGGTTTGAGTGACAAACGTTGATTAGGTGACTTTGTTTGAAAAGACGAGCGTTTGAATGACAAACGTCGGTTTGAGTTGAAATGAGCGTTTGCGTGGCAAACGTCGACTTTGAGTTGAAATGAGCGTTTGCGTGGCAAACGTCGACTTTGAGTTGAAATGAGTCATTGTTAACGATTTTTACGAGAAAAATGCGTATTAAATGATTTTAAGTGTCAAATGGCGGCTTTGAGTTTGAAGATGAGCATTCGGAGGCCGAACGTCATGTCGCGCATTTTGAAAGAGAGTTCGACGGACGAACTCCGGTTTTGAACCGGGCATTACATTGTTAACGATTTTTACGGGAAAATGCGTATTAAATGATATGCGATCAACGAATCGGGTTGCGACTGGACTTTTGAAAAGTAAATACTATCACAATCCAAACGGATCGGACTTGTAAATGACAGTATTTAAAGCAGTGTCAACGGAATCAAACGATCCGGAATTGTAAATGACGATCAACGAGGCCAAACGGCTCGGAAGTGTAAATGACGATCAACGAGGCCAAACGGCTCGGAATTGTAAATGACGATCAACGAGGCCAAACGGCTCGGAATTGTAAATAACGTGAAAGTAAACTAACGGGTCGGAACGCCGTTTTAACCCGTGATTACTTCTCTTACGAAAAGAGAAGAGGATCGAGGGGCTAAAACGTATCGGACCCCGTTAGACGGAGGCGTCTACATTTTGACAATGACGTTCGAAACAGTTATAGCGACTGGCGCGTAAACCGAGACGGAACGGAAGATTCAGAGAGAGGGAGTTATACCTATGGCTAGGGTCGACTCCTTTGGCTCCTGGAGGTGTGCACGGGACACGGAAAGTTATTCGAAAGGTTGTTTCGAAGTTGTAGGGTGCGTATTTGATCGAAATACGAAGGTTTCACGCGAATCGAGACAAAACGGGAGCTCGGGAGGGGTGGAAACCAGTTTGGACCGTGGGGTATGTGATTTTTTGGTGTTAAAATCTTTTCTTTTGCCTTTGACAAAGAACTTCTATTTATAGGGTGAAAATTGCGTAGGAGTCCGGCACGGACTTGGACCGAATTTCGTGGGTTTTGGGAATTTTGGAAATCTGGAGGACTTGTTGGCAATTTCAGAAAATTGCACAAAGGAGTCCCACGGACTTGGCTTGCAAACCAGGGGTATTTTGGTCTTTTGGCCTTGATTTGTGATTGACGAGTGACTAGAGGGAGGTGGCATGCGGTGACACGTGTCCCGTGACTCACCGTAAGTGTGGGAGTTCGTTCCTCGGTCCCGCTTTGTCCGTTTTAAAATAACAACCGGAAATGTCCGAAACGCCCTGAAAGTGCCGGAAAATGCGTTTTCAGTGGAAAGCCATACTTTTACGTGAGATGTCACGTGATAAGTACGGCTTGACGTCGGGATGCACGGGCAGCCCCGGACGTCTCGGGCACAAAGAATCGGGAGTTTAACGAGTTCCGTTAACCCGGAGCGGCCGCTAACGGATTTCGGTTAACTTTCTGACGGATTTGGACGATCCGGATTTGGGTACTTACAGTTAGCCCCTCGGCGACGTCACTTTCGAAGGAAGTGGGGTCGTCGAAAAGATAAGGATCCAAATCGGGATGCCTTACTTTGAAAGAGACCTGGGCGGTCAGCTGACTGGACCCTTAGCTAAAAGGATTCCTACGTATCCCGAGCGGGAATCAAGCCGATCGTAGTTCGAAGAGGGGAAAGGGCCGCGCATGGGGACCTTGACCTGAGCGAGACTATTAGGAGGCGTCTAAACCTGGATAAGACCATTCGCGAGGTACCTGTACCTGAATGGAGACTGTTAGAGGCGTCTCGAACCCGGGGGCTTCGAAACCTTCGAGGGCGTGTGGCGCCTCAAACCGGAGTTGCGATGTTGACGAGGGCTTTCGTGCCTCGGGTGCCGGGCTTATTGCCGCGGCGCTTTATCCTCGCCGGGATGAGCGTTCGGGCTTACCTGGATGGCCGAAGAGGGATTGTTGTGCGGGCTTATTGCAACTGCCGCTGAGGTGGAACGATCGGGCTTACGACTGGCGGCCGGGGAGATGAATGTTCACTTGCTGAAGTGAAAAGGTGTTCGGGCTTACTAGGATGGCCGAATAGGGATTGTTGCAAGGCGTTCGTACCTTGGGGTTCGGGCTTATTGCTGTTGCCGGAGAGATGACCATTTGCAAGGCGTTCGTACCTTGGGGTTCGGGCTTATTGCTGTTGCCGAAGGAGACTGTTTGCAAGGCGTTCGTGCCTTGGGGTTCGGGCTTATTGCAGTTGCCGAAGGAGACTGTTTGCAAGGCGTTCGTGCCTTGGGGTTCGGGCTTATTGCAGTTGCCGAAGGAGACTGTTTGCAAGGCGTTCGTACCTTGGGGTTCGGGCTTATTGCAGTTGCCGAAGGAGACGACTATTTGCAAGGCGTTCGTACCTTGGGGTTCGGGCTTATTGCAGTTGCTGAAGATGACTGTTTGCAAGGAGTTCGTGCCTTGGGGTTCGGGCTTATTGCAGTTGCCGAAGGAGACCAGGCTTCGAAGGAGACCGCGAAGGTCTTGGTAAGAGAGTGGAGGTCGGACCGCGAAGGTCGGGATCAACTGTTTGAAATCGGACCGTGAAAGGTCGCGAATAAGAGTTTGAAATCGGACCGTGAAAGGTCGCGATTGAGGATTGAAATCGGACCGTGAAAGGTCGCGATTGAGGATTGAAATCGGACCGTGAAAGGTCGCGAATAAGAGTTTGAAATCGGACCGTGAAAGGTCGCGATTGAGGATTGAAATCGGACCGTGAAAGGTCGCGAATGAGAGTTTAATGGTGAGGACCATTTAAATTTTAACGTCGGGAGACGGAATCGTAACTAAAATGTCCGGAGACATGGTTGAACGTTTGAATGTCAAACGTCAACTGGACTGAATTTAACGTCAGGAGACGAGCGTTAGTGAGAACTAACTGGGAATTTAACGTCTGGAGACGAGCGTTAGTGAAAACTAACTGGGAATTTAACGTCTGGAGACGAGCGTTAGTGAAAACTAACTGGGAATTTAACGTCTGGAGACGAGCGTTAGTGAGAACTAACTGGGAATTTAACGTCTGGAGACGAGCGTTAGTGAAAACTAACTGGGAATTTAACGTCTGGAGACGAGCGTTAGTGAGAACTAACTGGGAATTTAACGTCTGGAGACGAGCGTTAGTGAAAACTAACTGGGAATTTAACGTCTGGAGACGAGCGTTAGTGAGAACTAACTGGGAATTTAACGTCTGGAGACGAGCGTTAGTGAAAACTAACTGGGAATTATCCTCGGGGGATAGGGCGTTAGAAATGTCTAACTGGGGGAAATTTTACACTTTCGGGGGCCAAAAGTGGTAAAATTGGAATTGCCAAAAGCTGAGGGGCAAAAGGGGCAAAAATTATTCTGGTGCAGTAAGAGTCCGGCCGGACTTTTACTGTTTTTCCAGAAACCTTTTAAATGCCGAGGCTGGGGAAGAAAAAGCTCACTTTCTTCCATTGTTGCCGGCGAGAGAGGAGAGAAAAGAGAGAGAAATCCAACCCAAATTGCAAGGTTTGCTCGAATTTGTGAGGGAAAATCGCTATGGAGGGTGAAGGAGGACCAATGGCTCGCCACGGAAGGACCGACGACGAAAGAACTCGATTGGTTCGGACCATTCGAACCACCACTCTTCCATTGAATCCGGCGGAGTTTTATCCGGCGAGGGATAGACACAACTCCAAGGATGGGATCGAAAGACACGTAAGTTCCCTACAAATTCCATTAATTTCAAGAATGTGCATTCTTTAAATGTTAGAAATTTGTTAGGAATTTACTTAGGGATTTTGGTGCCCGATTTGGGGCTTTTGACTTTGCTATGAATCGTTGTCGAAATTGACTAGGACGTAGTTCAATTGACATCATGGGTAGATGACATAAAAATTTTGGTTGCAAAATTCCATGTCTAAATGCATTTTCCAAAATTAAAGTAACTTTAATTCGGGACGGAGCGAAATTTTCGAAAAATTCGAAAGAATTTGAAAGTTCCGGATTCGACGGAGTTTTCGAAATGATTTTGAAAGTTCCGGATTCGACGGAGTTTTCGAAAGATTTTGAAAGTTCCGGATTCGACGGAGTTTTCGAAAGATTTTGAATATACGTAGGAAATGAATGAGAACCGTATCTGCATTGCATCCTTTTGACATGCGTTGTTGCATTTTGTTGACGTTGCTTCGTCTTGTTTGTCTCATAGGGGACAAAGGATGGTTGATACCCACAACCGTAAGAGTCGGGGTGCCTTTGAGGCAAGCAAGGTGTATTGTGGGGCCTTATCCCTGACGTGGCCCGAGAGGGAGAGAGGAGTCCACGACACCGGTGATTGACTCCGGCCGGGCCGGGTTTATCGCTGCCGTAGCCGCGACAAACCGATACGCCGAGGGGCAGTCCACGTATGTCGCGCCGAGCGAGTACCGGTGGGATACGACCCACACTTTCCATTTCGTATGGGGAGGCGACGGTGACTCCCACGGATTTTGCCGCTATCACCGGGTTGCCGACTTATGGCAACGCGCCGGTGTGGGTTGACGGTTACACCCCTGAGCAGCTTGTCCTGGGTCAGCTGGGTTTCGATATTACCGATGCCAGGGGCTTAGGCATTCGGCATGTGCCGATGGAGCGTCACTTGAGGGCGGGCGTTGCCGATTATTTGGCCGGATCCTCGAGGATGACCGCGGAGCGTCCGGCTCGAGGGTTCCTTTGGTTTGCGCCGTCGCCGACCTTGTTCCCGACTTCCGACACGTCTTGTCACTTCCCTCTCGCTCGGTCGCCGATGCATCCGGGATGCCGTGGAGGGGGTTTGCGTGGGGAGGCCGGACCGCCGAGCTCTACCATTCCCCGGACAGTTCTCGCGGGGAGAGGAGCACTCATTTAGCCGCTTTACGCCCGTCTTCGATGTAAGTTTACGTGCTTTTTCTCTTCCTTGCCTCTTTTATGTACTCGTATGTATCCGCTTTCAGTAGCCGACATAACTTTCCATTCTCTTGGCGTGTCCGGTGCTACGAGGTATTCACCCGCAGCTTGGGACGTCAAGGAGCCGTACCGTCCCCGTTCCCCGCCTTGCCGGTTTGGCGTAAGAAGGCGAAGAGGGCGGTCTCTTCGAGGGTTGGCACTCGAGTGTCGTACGAGGAGATATCTCCGGCGCCGAACCCGGAGTTCTCCGAGAGGATCCACCTGACTCCGGTGGAGCAGTTTGATCATGTCGCGGTGCAGATTTCCATGAGACTACACGGCGGCGGAAGCTCCCGGTGGGACTTCACCGCGACGCCACGTATCCGGGGAGAGGGTGACTCGTCAAAGATAGGCAGTGGTCCCTTCCTTTCGTGCCGGTGGATCCTCCTTCGTACATGCAAAGATCCCCTGAGATGCCGATGGATGAGCCGGAGGGATACCTTCAGGTGTGTATTTCATCGAGTACATCATAGCGGGGGCCGCCTATGATGTTTTCGAGGATGAGGCCGAGGAGCCCACAGTGCAAAGATAGGGAGTGGCGAGGTCCCCGGAGGTCCTCGACATTTTCCCCGTCCCGCGAGCTAGGCTAGCGTACGAGGGGCCGGACGGTTCGCGCAGCGACTTGTGATCCCACTCCTGCGGAGCCGAGACCACGATACATGGCGGACCCCAATGCTTCGGTGAGCATCTTTTCGATTTTCTCGCATTTGATAGTAGCATTCCGCACATGATGCATCCGTACTTTCTGTTCGCTTCGATGATTTTCCCGGTTCGCAGTATCTCGGCCATACGTACAATGAGGCCACGAGGCCGCGGACGGGTGGTCCGCCACGCCGCGAGGCTCGTGGAGTTCATGCGGTGCAGCCTCCCGAGGAGCGCGGACGTCCGCGATCGGGGCCGTCTAGGCCGAGGGGTTCGCCCGCTCCCACAACTGCGGGGAGGACTTCACACGTGGGCTCGCGCCCGCGGCGGAACGGCCGGGATTTGGAGCTCCTTCTTCTCGCGCACTCGGGCGCGAGAGGGGGAGTCCTCGAGTTCGCGTACTCCGAGGAGGCCCTTTGCCTATTCCCTACCGGGAGGAGTTCGGCGAGTTCCCGTTTGCGACAGATCCGGCATGCTGAGCAAGACGTCGAGTGTACGGATGACGAGCAGACTCGCAGTAGTCCCCTTTACCGCTTTCTCTTTTACCGCTTTGTTTAGACAAAATGCATGTATTTGTCGTGAACAAATTTTGATTTGAGATGTATTTGCAAAAAGGCGCCCGTGGGCGAACTCCGTACTTCGCATATTTATTCTCGTGATCACCTTCAGCTATTTTCGGCAAATAAGCAAATAGGTTAATCAAAAATAAATAAAAAGGAGAAATGCATTAAAAATTGAACGGGTCAAAAATTAAGCATGTATGCACTAATTTTTAATTATTTGCACTGTTGCACGAGCCCTGGCGGAAGGGATATTGTCATTTGTTGAATGAAATCGTATGTGCACGCAGATTTCATAAGGGTGAACAGGCATGGTTTGGAAATGTTTCCAACTTTAAGGCAATGGCCGCAGAGTTGACCAAGTCAATCATAGGGGAGTCCGGCCGGACTTGAAATGAATTTCCGCATTCTTTAAATTGCAGTCACTTTGCAATTTGTAAGAACTCGCGCATTGCTTTTGCTCATTCTCGCCGAAGTTCTTTTCCATTTCTTAAGGTTTTCTTCACCTTCCGACATGGCTCCTTTTCCCAAGTTATCGTCTCTGATGCAAGAGCAATATTTGGACAACTTTCGCCGTGGGTACGGAACCACACGAGGCGTAACAAAAGGTTTTTCGAAGGTCGTTACGGATTAAATCTGTTTGGGCTTTGAAGGAGCTCATGCCGATTGGGACCTTTTGAGAGCAAATATTCTGGCCTCGGGGACGTAAGGAGGAATGTGTACATGCCTTTCGTACAACGAAGTCACTCCTACGTTTGAAGATTTCCGGCCATTCGGGAGGACCTCGAGACGGAACATCTAGTTCTTCCGTATGCCGGTGGCATGGCCACCGTTGAGAAGCTAGTGTCTTTGTTGGGTATCTCATTTGGAGAAGCATACGGGATGTCACGATACAGGATACCGATTACGTTGACATTTCGGGGCTCGAAAGATTTGCTGAGCCGAGGGGAGCGTCTTTGCGTGGGACGCGTTTGCTCGTGTGTGATTGCTACTTTGTTCACATTCACGTCTCTGGTGTGTGCCATCACAGTGTCTTGGACACAGTGAGGCGGCTGCGGAGTGGAGGAGACATCGTGCCATTGGTCTTGGGCGAGACGTTCACAGGCGCATAGGCCGGATGGCGACCGGTAGCCGATACATGTGGGGAGGGAGTCCCGCTATGCCGACCCATGTGGTTGAGGAGAGGCTGCGAGATGATGCCCGAGGTGCCAATGTCTGTGACGCTTGGTCTTTCTCGCGACGTCCTCCGGTGATAGGGGTAATCAGCCGAGCCGGAGCTACGGATGGCCGCACTTCGCACGCATCACTTGCGATGGTGGGTTCCCATTGGAAGTTACGAGACTTGTAGGACCGCTCAGAGGGTACGGTTGATCGTCGAGAGTGCCTGGGCCGCTCGGAGCGTCTTTCTATATTCCATCATTGGTTCTCAAGGGCAGACGGGCCGGAGCAAGATGCCACCGACCGATCCGAGTTATGCCGCTACCTTTGAGGAGTGGGATCTCTGCGGATGGAGGATCCTTCGACGCCGTTGCCGGTCACCCGGTGGTGGCAATACACGTCCTTTCTGCCCGGGGTTCTCTTTCACCGGAGAGAGGGCAGTTGCATCGACGCTTGATGTACGGGTAGTACGAAGAGTGTATGGGGAGACACTTGAGATGGCTATCTTGTGGAGACGGAGTGAGTGTTGAGTGCGATCACACAGACGGTTCGACATTGAGGAGGACGAGAGGCGAGGGCTAACCACAGGAATCGTCTTGGCGATGCCATGGGCGATTATGTGGCAAGTGCGATCGGGAGGCCAATCAAAGCACTCTGCGATGATGGCTCGAAGCGGCGGCTCGAGACGAGCTAGAGAAAGGGCTGTATTGGCGGCCACGGGATTGACGGAGCGTCGGGAAGAGTCCACGAGCCGGGTAGAAGGCCTACGGAATATTTCTGCGAAGGTGAAGAACACTCGCCGGGGAAAAGGGAAAGGGAAGAAGGATGAAGGACCTAGTACGGGAAACTAGGTTGACCTTACTGTCCAGAGTATCCACCCACTGTCATTGCAGACACATTAATTGATTAATGTTTTATTGTAGTTTTGCTAGCGTGTAGCGAGTCAAGAGTTGACCGTGCTTGAACTCATCAAAGAATGTTTTAACCGTTATGAATTTGTAGGTTAAATGAAAAGAGTTTTCGAAACACAAGCAATTGATGCTTATTGTATTTTTTGTTTTTTAGACCGAACCAAAGATGGCTGCCTACGTTCCCCTTTTACAACTGGACTAAGGGGCTCAGGTCACCGTAGTTCGACACTTTAGGTGAATTTGAGAAAAAACCAAGACAAAAGAAGTGCGACCCTGTTTTTTACCTGGATCATTAGCGGGAATGTATCCAGTTGGGTATTACTCTTTTAGCACTTTAATTTGCGGGGACGGTGTATGGGGAAGGTGAGTTGACTCGTGCTCTTCCTCAAACGAAGTATCTGCGGAGCTTGCTTCCGTTCACGGGGTTAACGAAAGGGTTTCCGTCCAAATCTGCTAGCTTCATGGCTCCTCCGGAGAAGATTCTTTGTACCACGAACGGTCCTATCCAGGTAGGCTCCCACTTTCCGAGGGGATTGGTGCGTAGGAGGTTTTCCTTTAGCACCAAGTCGCCTTCTCTCGATGTCTCGGATCTTGACTTTCTTGTCGAATGCTCGTGCCATTACACTCTGGTAGGCTCGAGTGTGTTCCATGGCTTTCAATCTGCGCTCGTCGAGTAGAGCAAGTTCGTCGTGACGGCTCTGTAGCCATTCGACTTCATTGACCCCGTTTTCCAAGAGGACTCGGAGGGATGGAATTTCCAATTCCACGGGTAACATTGCTTCCATTCCGTAGGTAAGTGCGAACGGAGTCTCCCCTGTGGCGGTTCGGCGATGTTCGGTATCCCCGAAGGGCTAGATGTAGCTTTTCGGGCCGGTCCGACCTGCGAGTGGTCATCTTTACGATTATCATGGCGAGAGTCTTGTTGGTGCCTCTCTTGCACCATTGGTTTGTGGTACAGTAGGGAGAAGACTTGTGACGTGTGACTACGGGTCGGTCGGTAGTTGGTCACAATTTCCTTCGAAGTGAGTCCCATTGTCGGAGATGATCTCATTGGGCACTCCGTATCGGCACATGATGTTCTCTCGGATGAACTCGGCCACCTTCCTAGAATTCGGTACCTTGTACGATGCGGCTTCTACCCATTTGGTGAAGTAGTCGGCTGCGACTAAAATGAACTCGTGACCATTGCTCCTGGAGGAGTGATCTTGCCGATGACGTCGATTCCCCATGTGGCGAAAGGCCGTGGCGTAGTCATGCGGTAGAGTTCGTGAGGAGGGATGTGATTGAGGTTGGAAAACCGTTGACATTTGTCGCGGCTTCGGACGAAGCTGGATGCGATCTGTTTCCATTGATATCCAATAGTATCCCATACGGAGAATGATGCAGTGTCAATGCTCGGGCGTTCATGTGCGGACCGCGAGGTTCCGTTGTGAACTTCGTTCATTAGCTCATTTGGCTTTTTCTTTGTTTACACACCGAAGGAGTGGCCCTTGGTGGCGCTTCTTGTACAACATACCCCCGGAATGACGAAATGGGATGCCGGGCGTTTTAATGCCATCATGTTTTTGGCTTTGATCCCTTCTTTGTATTTTCCATCTTCATTTTGTGAAGGAAGCTTCTCCGCTTTGGAGTGCGGTAGAATTTGATTGTACCGGGGGTTCGTCGATCATTTCTTTTTCTTTTTCGATCTCACGGCAATAGGCGGGTGTTTCCCGTCTGCCTGTTACGAGGGTTTTCTTGCTTTCCCTCGGGAATTTCGACAAGAGAGGCGAGGTTGCCGGGCGTGCGCGAAGCGGTTTCTGTCTCTTGGCAAATAGTGAAAAGAGATGTCCTTGAGCGAGCAATGAGCTCCTCCATGTACGCGTGGTACTTCGAAGGCCGGAATCTACCGTCTTCCATTTGTTGGATACTTGATTGATGATCAATCTTTGAGTCTCCATATACATCCAGCTACGAGATGTTGCGCTCGAGGCGGCTTCCAAACCCTTTGCACGAGCTTCGTATTCTGTTTGCATTGTTGGTTGCTTCAAAATTGACTTGATGGCTATGGGAGTATGCTCGTCCTTGGGATCGACAAGGAGCATTCCAATGCCATTCCCCTTCTTGTTGGCTGCCCCATCGAAGAAGAGTTGCCGGCGGTTTGCGTGTCAAGTGAAAAGATTCCGTCGTCGGAAATTGCGGATCGGGACCCTTAGGTTCACTTTGCTCGGGAAGTCGGCAAGGCGATGTGCCATTACTGCGCCCTTTGTTGATTTTCTTACCATGTACTTGATGTCGAACTTCGGCCCGGGAAGAATGACCACTTGGCTAGCCGCATTGACAGGGATGGCTTGTCAAAGAGATATCGGACGGGGTCCACTTTGGAGACCGGGAGCAGATGCGGCGCATGTAGTGTTTCGATTTCCCGACTACCCATACCAAGGCGGTACGAGGTTTTCTACGATCTTTGAGTAGGTGAGTTCACTTCCTTGAAGCTTTCGGCTTACGAAGTAGATTGCATGCTCAACCTTGGAATCTTTACGTTCTTGTGCCGGCATTGCCCCGATAGACGTGTACATTGCATCGAGATACGGGAGTAGTGGCTTGTCTTCGTGTGGCGGGCACGGGGTGGGGGATTAACCAAGTAGGTCTTGATTTTCTCGAAAGGCATGCGGCACTCGGAGTCCCATTTGATGTCGGCATTCTTTTTCATCGGTTTGAACATGGGCTCGCGAGAAGATGTCAAGCGGATTTGATGAAGCGGCCGATGTCTTGAAGTCTTCCCATGAAGCTTTTCACTTGTCGGGGGTTTGAGGCGGCTTCATGTCGATGATGGCCTTGATTTTCTGGGATCGGCTTGATACCTCTTTACGTAACCATGTACCCCGGTACCTTGCCGCGCTTGGCCGAAGGTGCACTTTGCCGGGTTCAACCTCATGGAGTGTTTTACGAGTACATTGAAGAACTTCCTCGGATACGTGTCATGTCTTTGCATGTCGATCCCTTGGAGTGGATGATCATGTCGTCGACATATACTTCGATTTCTTTGTGAATCATGTCATGGAAGAGAGTTTTGACTGCGGCCCAGTAGAAATAGCCCCAGGCGTTCTTTAGACCGAACGGCATGACCGTGTAACATTATGTCCCCATGGAGTGGTGAAGGCGATCTTGGCAGCTCGATCCTCCTCGGACATCTTGATGCGGTTGTATCCGGCAAACCCGTCCACGAAGGACTTTACTTCGAAATTTGCCGTGGTGTCGACCGGCATGTCGATGTTAGGCGATGGGAAATCATCCTTAGGGCTGGCCTTGTTGAGATCCCGAAAATCCACGCGACATCGACCTTTCCGTTGGCCTTGGTGACCGTCACGATGTTGGAGAGCCAAGTCGGGTACTCAATCACTACGATGAAACCAACTCGGAGCATTTTCTCAATTTCTTCTTTAACTTGCAAGGACCACTCTGGCTTGATCTTGCGCGGCTTACATTTGACGAGGCTTGGATTCGGTATCCGGGGAATTGTGCTCCACGATTGAGGATCGAGTCTGGCATGTCTGATATGACCGAGGCGAACACGTCAACATACTCCCGGAGGAGGTTTTATCGGGGCTTCCTTTTCTGCATCGGTGAAGAAAGCGCCGCTTGTGTCTCTTTAGGCTCTTGCAGCGACCCCGAGTTCACTTTGGTCATAACCTCTTGGCGGCTTGGGCTCGGTTGTCCTCTTGGTCAACTACACGCTCGAGAACTTCTTTAATGTATTGTTCGTTTAATGTGTATGCTGCTTCTTTATCAATTGAGTTATTAACGTCTTTTAAGTTGTTTGTTAACTTATCGGTTGTTAAAGTGGCAATGAGAGGATACTCAGAAAGGTCGGACTTTTCATTACACAAGAACGGGAATACATGATTGGCTACAACATTATAGTCCTCCCGTAAGGCCGTTGGATGACTCGGAAGGACTGGACTCGACAGGAGGCCCGGCTCAAGGGTTTGAGACCGGGTTTAGGGAGATGTGGGTGCGGGCCCGGCTTGTCTTCCATTTACACTGGCTTGCCCTTGGTCAGGTGAAAGTTACCCAATTCTTCGGTGGCATTGCTTTGGATGCTTGAGGAGGGTGCGGGGATCGAGAGGCTTGGCTCCTGCTGTCCCTATCATGGCGATCATGCTTTGTTGTCGGAGCCCAGTCGATCAAGTTGGGCAACTCCGCGACTTCTTCAAACAGACTACGTAGAGCTGGTCCAGCGAGAGCGTCTTCTATGAATTACGGTTCCTTACGCTTTGGATTTCTTGTCTCGAATGTGGCCTCGGCGGTGATCCGAACAACTTGTTTCCCATGGAGAGTACCACGAGTTGCTCCTCCAAGTGCGGGATTCCTTTGAATGTGTATTCATGCTTTGGGTGTGGTGGCGGTTGGTCCCGAGTAGAGCGGTGATGTCGAGAACGCTCCCCTTATCGGATTAGCTTTGAGTCCTGCGAAACGCTTGAGGTCCGTGCTAGGCTGTTCCATTACATACAGTAGTCTTGGTGTTGACTATCCTGCTTCTTTCTCATCTTCATCGGTTCCACTGTCGGTCCCCTCGATTCTGGCTGTCGGTTCATTGTCGATCCCCTCGATTCGCGTCGGTTCCACTTGTTGGTCCCCTCGGTTCTGCGTCGGTTCCCTTGGTGAAGTAATGAGCGAGGTCAAAGCTGTAAGGTCGGAGATTGGGTGTGCCGTTGGAGGTTCCCCTTTTGTGAGGCTGCTTTGCCTTGGTGCGGGCGAGCCTTTTGTCTTCCTTGATGTCGGCCGGTGTCGGCACGTAGCGAAGCCACTGGACCGTGGTGTGGTCCTTGACTTCAATAACTTGGTGCGCCTTGCGGCCTTTTGCGAGCCCGATCACTGGGATGAAGTTCATGAGTTTCATCATCCTCATGGCGGGAGGAATCTGATCGTGAGACAGTGGAAGGTCCACGTTGCATATTTGGATCTTAGAGGTCTCAGGTGAATCCGATTAATGGCATGTCATCATTATGCTTGATTTCCAAGGCTGGAATGTCGTTGGTCTTGTGGTCCCCTCGGTGGTGACAGCTGTCGCCAGTAGGCGTAGTTAGCTCGTTGCCTTGCATGAACTTGAGGCGAGTGAAGGGTGGATGCCACGCCCATTGATTTGATGCAGCCGGGGACGCCCCCGGGATGGGCTGTGAAAGTGATTGGAATGTCCAACACTTGGAATTCGGTGGGGATCACCCGCTTGCCGAACCGAGATGTTAAGAGTAGCAACCCCGAAGCATACGGGAAGTAGAGTCATAGGCCTTGGCAGTGTGGGTGAAGGCTTAAGATGCGTGGGCTTGATGTCAGCGGAGTCCATCATCTTAGCGGGCAAGACATTCATTCCGGAACCTCCGTCTACCAACACGCGAGGAAGACGACGCTCGTCCGAGTTGGAGGTGTGATGTAAAGCGGCTCATTGTGATCGGCCCCAAATTTTGGAAGGTCCAAATGCGTGAAGGTGATAATGTTGCCATAGTGGATGTTACCAATCATCGAATGACTTCATGCGGGGTTGCGTCACGGGGACCATGGTACGGGCCGAGGCTTTCCTCTAGCTTGAGCTTGTGAGGATAAGAGGAGGTGGCCGAGAGACCAAAGGGAAATGTTCGCTGAGTACTGCTTGGTAGTGAGGATCGGGTCCTCTTTCAAGGAACTTGCGTACGCGGGCCGGCGGATTGCAATTCGCTCTGTCGGCTTTTTGGTGGCCTTAGGTGGTAATGCATGGATTTGACCCGATCGGGTTAGAACGGCGACATCGGGTTTGGTCCCTTACGAGCAGTGCTCACGAGTTGAGCCATAGTTAGAGGAGGATTCCTCGTAGCATAGGGCCATGCGTCTTCCCTCAACTCATTGATTGTGGATGAATTCCGGGAGCTTCGGCGGCAGCGGATTACGTCCCGGGATGCGCTTAGGTGCCTCTGCGGGGAGGTAGCCTACGGTTTGATGCGGTTGTTCGAACGTCGGTGCACTGCAGTGGTTGCACTGGCCAGCGTGTGTTGCGACCCTCAGGGGAGGTTGGAGAGTTCTCGGCTCAAGCGAACGGTCTCCTTGATCTCTTCACGGTATATCGCGTTCCTTTCCTTCTTCTTGAGCATACTCGGGCGATGCAGGTTGGAGTGCAGCGATACTCGTGGTTGGCTAGTTTTCCTCCACTGCGGGCCCCGAGATCAACCTTCTTGCGGCGGAGCTGCGTCGAGAGTTAGCGCTGCGTTTCTTCCCATGTGAGAATAGCTAGTGCTTCTTTGAGCTGCGTGCGGCGATCTAGGTAAACCTCCATTGGGGAGAGTTTTCTTCTACGCTTTATCGAGTGGCGGGTATGTCGGAAGGCGAGTATACGGCTTCCCGAACATCTGCCCATGTGGCCAGTTCTTTGTCCCAGTTGATCGTTTACGTAGCAGAATGCCTCAGGAGCCTACGTGGAATTTCCCGCAGTAGTTGCTCGAGACGAATTTCCATCCTCCTCTTGTTTTTAAATAGACCTTCCTCCACTGAGTTGGCCTTTCAATTTGAGTGCGGAGATGATCCGTTCCCATCCTCCCGAGGACCCTTGGGAGTCCGGTTTTGTTGACTTCATGCCCGGCTTGGAAGAGAATGGTTTCATCGTCTTCGTCGTCGCTTTCACGAGAGAACTTGCTTTCCTCGGGAAGGTAAGCGGCAGGATTCGTTCCGCCAGTGCCGTTCCATCTCCTAGGTCATCGGGACCATTGACTCCACCCTTGGTTGGCAAAGTGGGGTTGGATGAGAACGTACCCGGTAGTCCGGGAAGTTGCCGTAGGCGGGCAAAACTCCACGAGGTCGAACGTTCTAGAGTGGCCTCTAGCTTTACATCCGGGCCACTTTTAGCTGACACTTTAAGGGCTTGGTCCCTGTAGGTCTTTCGAGCTTGGTCTTCGTCCCAAAGACGACTTTCTTGAGCGGCTAGCTCCATGAGAGCTTTCCTTGCGAGACCTAGGCAGTCTCCGTAGGTGCGCATCGTCTGGCTAGTGTCCAGAACCGTGATTACATTCGAATCGCCGAATGTGTGAATGTGTGCCCAAAATTTTTGTTTATTGGAATTCACGCGAGTTTGAAGACATCCGAGTTATTTGAAAAACGGAGTCGCCACGCCATTTTGATTACCTCAAAACTTTGAAAAAAAAGGTTTTATGGGTTCGGAGGTTAAGTTACCCCTTGGGAAGAACGTTTGGCGTTCACCCAAAGTGCCTTGCCGGAGCAAGTCTCCCGAGATTTCATTAATCGTGATTGCTTGCGTGCTTTCTTTGTGTGCATGTGTTTGAGAGTAAAAGGGGGAATGTCCCAAGTTATCTTCCGGACGTACAAACCATTTGTTGGTTGTCGCTCGGGATTCCTTGGAATTTATGTATTTGGGATTATGATCCCGTCCTCATCTTATGACTTGTGATCATCGCATTTTAACCTCGGGACCCTCGGGACTTGCGTGATCGAGAGAATGACTCTCTTTTGGTCAAAGATGAGGTTCTTTAGGAAGGAATGTCCTTAGCCCATCGATCCTACGCTTTAAGACGGTCGAGCTCGTATAGAGGCTTCATACTCATTCTTAAGCGATAATCGGAGATATAGGGTTCAAGGTTATCCTTTTCCTAAAGAAATCATGAACCTTTGATGGAAGAAACGATGCAAAGATGAGAACTTTTACACCGGTCCGTTCCAAGGTTAGGGGAAAGGGGGAAATGCATGATGAAAAATGACTCTTTAATGAAAAGATGACATTTTGGTTTTAGCAAATGATGCTTTTTGATTTAAAGAAATGATCTTTATGCAAATGATGCGTAAAGATAGGGTTTTTATGCAAATGATGCATTAGAAAAGGTTTTTGAATGCAAAGGATGCATTTTTATTGGAAAAGACTTGATCTTTATGTGCAAATGATGCATAAAGATAACATTTTTATTGGAAAATAGGGATTTTAGGTGCAAAGGATGCACCTTTATGAAAAAGACTACATTTTTATGACAAATGAGGTCTTAATGCATGCAAAGGGAAGGGGTGATAAAGAAATGATCTTTATGAATAAATGCCAAGTCCCAAGCAAGATATATGAATGCAATGAGCAAGTATATCAATTAAAATGCAAGGTTAGGGCGTGCGAGGTTACCAATCGTTTCCTTCGCTTCTTCGGACGGAGCTAGGAGGAGAGGTTCGTCTTGGGTCTTCAAGGAGGAGGGAGATGGCTTCTTGAGCTTCTTCTTCGCCTTCTTGAGCCTTGAGGGTGTTCTTCACGTCTTGATTATATTGCTATGGAGTGTGTGTGTTTTTGTTGTTGATTGATTGTGTTGTTGAAATGGGTAGAGGAGGGCTCTATTTATAGGCGATGCTGGATAAGGCTAATGAAACAGTGCGGCATGAAGAGCGACGAGCTAATGCGGCCGTGCGGGCTTATCCATTGTGACTCGGCATTCTAGAACCATGCAAGGTGGCATTATTCTAGAACCTTCTCCTAATTAAGAAAAACGTGTTTTCTTAATTAGGAAGGCTCCCTACACCTAATTTTAATTTGGGGCTGCTCGAGGACATTTCAGGAACACTAGGAAGGTCAGGGAATTAGGAAACTTACCGAAATGTCGGGAAATTTAACCGGAAGGCATGAGCCGGATTTGGGTACTTACGAAGCCCTCGGCAACGTCACTTGCAAGGCGAGTGGGGTTGTCGATAGAAAAGGATCCGATCTGGCGAATGCGAGACGGATTGGGTGACCAAGGTGGTCGAGTGGGTGAACCTTTTGGAAGGCTACCTACGTATCCGGAGGAATCAAGCCGGGCCGTAGTTCGGAATTAGGATCATTTGGGGAAGGAAGAAGAGAAAGCGGTCTCTTGCTTTGGGGAAAAAGAAGAGAAAATGACCTAGGAGGTCAAGCAATTGATCCTCTTGGGGATATGCTAGGAGTGACCCGAGGTGGTCGGATATACGAACTTCTATGAGGGGCGCTTTATCAGCGAGGGTGACAAAGAAACGGGGTGACCAAAGTGGTCGAATGGCTGGACCTTTTATAAAAGGCTACCTACGTATCCGGAGGAATCGAAGCCTTGATCGCAGTTCAAGCATCACTAGATAGTTAGTAACGATGTCTAGGATCCTTGAGATTTTGACAATTCGGAGAGTGTCACTGAAGAAGCTAGAGCTTATGGCGCTATCTCTTTATGACGGAGATAGAGGTAACTTAAGTTGGGAAACTTGAGCGTACGTCACTATTCGCGGATAGAGGTAGCACAAGTTGGAATGACTTGGGCATACGTCACTATTCGCGGATAGTGGTAGCACTGAGTTGGAATGACTTGGGCATACGTCACTATTCGCGGATAGAGGTAGCACAAGTTGGAATGACTTGGGCATACGTCACTATTCGCGGATAGTGGTAGCACAAGTTGGAATGACTTGGGCATACGTCACTATTCGCGGATAGAGGTAGCACAAGTTGGAATGACTTGGGCATACGTCACTATTCGCGGATAGTGGTAGCACAAGTTGGAATGACTTGGGCATACGTCACTATTCGCGGATAGTGGTAGCACAAGTTGGAATGACTTGGGCATACGTCACTATTCGCGGATAGAGGTAGCACAAGTTGGAATGACTTGGGCATACGTCACTATTCGCGGATAGAGGTAGCACAAGTTGGAATGACTTGGGCATACGTCACTATTCGCGGATAGAGGTAGCACAAGTTGGAATGACTTGGGCATACGTCACTATTCGCGGATAGAGTTAGCACAAGTTGGAATGACTTGGGCATACGTCACTATTCGCGGATAGTGGTAGCACAAGTTGGAATGACTTGGGCATACGTCACTATTCGCGGATAGAGGTAGCACAAGTTGGAATGACTTGGGCATACGTCACTATTCGCGGATAGAGGTAGCACAAGTTGGAATGACTTGGGCATACGTCACTATTCGCGGATAGAGGTAGCACAAGTTTAGAGTTACGACAATTCGGAGGTTGTCACCTAGTGTTATCCCGTTATAACGGAATTAACGGAGCGGCGGGAATAAAGCTTGATTGCTTCATAGATAAGGGATATTTTACGAAAAGATGTTATCTTGGTTAAAAGATAACGGAAATTGCATGCCCAGTGGAAGGTCCGGGCGGGATTGTAATTTACGCTCGGAGCGAATGAAGCCGCCCGGCATGAGATGGAGAAAAAGGAGCCGTACGGCTAGAAGCTGTTTTCAGATTATTTAAAATCAGATTTGAACGGGCCATTGGCATTGCATTGCCGCCCACTTCAGAGAGAGAGAGAGAGAGAGAGAATTTGAAATTTCTTCAACCCTTTTTGCTTCTATCGATTGGAATGGATCCAGGAGGGCAATCCCATGCGAGGCAAGCAAGAAGGAACATCTCCGCGGCTGCGAGAAGGAGGAGAAAGGAGCTCGTTCGGACGGAGAGGAAGTATGACTTCCTTACGCCTCCATCGGAGCTTTACCCGGGGAGAAGGGAGCATAAATCAACGAACCCGCGATCGGTTGGGGTAAGCATTCTCATTTTGCTCAAATCCGATGATTTTGCTTGATTTTGAATGATTTAGGGCTTGACCCGAATTTTAGGATTTTGAATGATTTTTTGAATGATTTTGAGATGCATGAACAACCTATGAGGCTAAGAATGTGCAATGTGCAACTTGTTTGATGAAAATTATGAGAATGACTCACTTTTTCTCGCAAAATGAAGTAAGAATGAGAATTTTTCAAAATATGAGACGGAGTTCTTGCCTTGTGCTAGAACTAGGTCAAAATTCTGATTTTCAATGAGAAAACATGATTTTGGAAGATGAAAATGATTCATGCATGCCATTTTTGAAAGAATAATGCTTATGTGCGAAGAATTGTGATTTTGTGCTTTAGGAAAGCAACGTGCTTAAAATGACGCGTTTCAAGTGATGAAAGACACGTTTTGATGCAAATAATGCTAGAAAAACTTTTGTGAATGCTTTTCTTTTGAAAAAAATATGTGCACTTTTGAATATATGCATGCTTTTGAAATGATATGAAGGGCTCGACACTTCTTTTTTGATGTGCTTGTCTACGGGAGAACAAGTCTAGAGGACCATCGGAGATTGCGGTTAAGCTTTGGCGAGAGGATGCCGGATTTTGAGAAGAATGGGGTAAATCCCAAGCGGTGGTGAGGGCTACCGGCTTTGGATGCATTTGTAGAGGCTATCGGCGGGGTGTTCACATCACCTCTAAGAGCGAGGCTTGGTCCGGGCCCTTTACGAGTTACAGTGGGACGGTACATAGCTTTCACCTGGTAGGGAGAGGCGACAGTGACTCTGCCGATTTCACGGCTATTGCGGCCTACGAGTTCACTTGGGAGGCCGTGACTTGGAGAGACCATATTACGGCCGAGGAGTTCCGAGGCTTTGGTTGGATTTGAGTTGATTCCCAAGGGGTGAGGGATGGAGAGGCAGGAACGTCGAGGTGGCGATCGAGACTTGCATGCGAACTTTGCTTTGCTAATGATGTGGCCCTTGACCAGTGGCTAGAGCATTCATATGGTTGATGCTATCGATCACTATCTTCGCCAATTGCAGGACGCTATCCATGACTTGCCTCCTCGACTCTCACAGAGGATGTGGATGGGATAGGGACGGTCTCTTGGGGCGAGGCCGGATTGGCGGAGCTATGTACTTCTCGTTGGACATGTACGGTCGGAACAAAGTTTGCTTCCATGGGCCTTCTCATTTGCCCTTGAGGTAGTCTCCTTTTTTTCTCTTTTCTCTTTTCTGTCTTGAGACTTTTATAAGAGAAAGAATGACCTTTTGATGTTTTGAACATGCGGGCTGGTTTTGCGAGGTGATCGGGTTCTTCCCTTGGAACCGGCCAGTGATGTCACCATCTTCCACTGCTATGGTTATTTGGAGGGGGAGATGCGAGAGATAAATTCACGGGGAAGACCCGGATTACCTTCGATTACAAAATGGTGAGGCCGGTCATCAACGGGGATGGGCACGACGGAGTGGACTTCTACCCACAGGGCGGAGTATCAGGAGATTTTCTTTGGGAGATGCTATCCAGGTGACGAGGCGAGAGGAGGTGGCTTTCATTTGGGCGACATGTGATGTCATTTACTTGGGGACCGCTTCTCGAGCGGCATGGTCATGTTCCCCACTAGATGCCATTACTCCTTGATCCTCCCGCACGGATGCTGCGGCCCGGGGATTGGCGGCGGATGAGATTGAGAGGTACCGAGCGAGCGTAGGCTGCGGAGGAGTATTTTGACATGGACACCCCTACTGGCTGTGTTTGTGGAGCGGCGCCCTTTGAGGACGCCACGAAGCTAGTGAAGGCTGGCGGTCACTCGGGGATATGGGGAGGATGAGCCTGCGGCCGCCGTCCCTCACTGCACATTTGTCCTACGTGGTCCATGGAGTGCCGAGGAGGATGAGGATACTGTCCCCGATGCTAGGGAGCCCCGGTACACCTTGCCGCTGATAGCACTTTGTAAGTGTACTCTTAGGAGTCTTATTCCCTTTTTAGCTTTCGGATTTTTACGCTTTTGCAATTTTACGAGATTTTACGAGATTTTTCTCTTCTTTTTCTCGGAGTTCCGGCTCGCACTTACGATAGGCTGGTTAGGCGGGAATAGGGCTGGAAGGACATGTGCCGGTCTCTTGAGGAAGGCGCTGCGCTTCGAAGGCGGCGGCGGATGCAGCCCGGGAGCACAGGCGCAAGAGACGGCACGTCGGGAGCACGGCGTCTACCTCATCGGCCTCGGAGTACTCTTCCCGGTGCCATGCCTCGGGGCGGGGACCCAGCGGCCCGACATTCTGACGGTGGGCGAGTACGGGCACGATAATGTCCATTTGTCGACGTGAGCGACCGGGAGGACTTGATGAGGAGGCTAGCATTTATGAGTTGAGCGACGATGAGGAGGAAGAAGAATCGGAGGCCTAGGAGGTCTCTAGAATAGATTTGGAACGAAAACAAACAATGAACAATTTTTATGCACACTTTGTT